>CAIGRS010178190.1:0-13429 GCA_903798395.1 Fraxinus floribunda | reverse complement strand
TTGAAAATTGAAATTTTTTGAATGCATTTAATTATATATAGTTAGTTTGTCTCACTCCATAAATTAAAATATTAATTTAAAGTGTCTCTTGGAGCATAATTTTAAGAATTGACTATTTAAAATAGAGAACATCTTATGTTTAAAGAATCTTTTGGAGATGCATGTTAAATCTTATGGCTACCCAGAGAAAAGGTTTCAACTTCCATCTTTGTCACTGCCCCGCAGGCCCCAACAATCACAATTCAGAACAATGCTNTCTCTTGGAGCATAATTTTAAGAATTGACTATTTAAAATAGAGAACATCTTATGTTTAAAGAATCTTTTGGAGATGCATGTTAAATCTTATGGCTACCCAGAGAAAAGGTTTCAACTTCCATCTTTGTCACTGCCCCGCAGGCCCCAACAATCACAATTCAGAACAATGCTGCTCTTCTCCCATCAATCGTGACAATCATGAATCCTCTTGATGCAGTTTGCTTTCAAACAACCAAATCTTCACCCATCAATGTTGTTGGAATCATTGACACCTATGATACCACTGTCTCACCACCCTACCCCCTCTCCTTCAGCCCCCAAGTTGCAGCAAACCACCACAGACAGGACTGAACAAATCTACAAGCCACACCTTTTGCAAATCACCATCAAGAAATGCATGCAATATGATGTCAAATCATCGCCAGAAAAGATTGCAACAAATTCTGGAGAGCCCAGCATTGAGATGTACATATGCCTTTGTTAGACACCTCCACCAATTCCCTAACTCTTGGTGCTTCTTTCTTCTAATTTTTACATACATTTTGAGTTACTAGTATGAATCGCTTTCAAATAGGGAAATATATAACATCCAAAAATACTGAAAAACCTTTTTCTTTTGGAATATAAGAACTAAACAAGTTCTTCCTCAAAATTGTAAGTTTATCTCTGTGTTATTGAATATGAGAACAGAAACAGATGAATTATCCAGCAGGCCCTTCAAGTAACATTCCACGTTGAAAAGCATGGGCCATAACACAGACAGTGCAGCCTAACAGAACCATCAAGCTAGGCCCTTCTGCTGTCCATAGGAATTTGAATGGAATCTAAACCGCAACAAATACACACCAAAACCAAATTTCATCTATCATGGGACTAGGGTCTTGCATTCAGGAGTCAGGACCATTAAATTCACCCAGATCAAACAAATCCAGTTATGTTGACACGCAATAAGGAAGCTTTCTTGTACCTGACCATCCGATAAGGGTTTCACACTCCACATTTCATTTTTTAAGGCCACACGCTGCTTTGGCCTTCTTCTGTCATTCTGATCCAGTAATTTCTGCATCTCAATAATGAATTGTGATTATTTATCAGATATTTCTATCAGTAGCTTTAGACCTACTAAATGCAGAGCATGTCTGTCCTTTTACAATTTTTCAAAGCTAGAAGTTAATTAAAATTTTCTAAAATGATATGTCAAACCAAATTGAAACCATTAACCACTTATCAGAAACAGTTTACAGAAAAACTGCCTCTATAATGCTCTTCCAATGTGTTCACCAGAACTGATAGAATTTTGTATTTGTGTATTGCATCATTAATTATCTAACTTTCTTAAATATTTATCGAACAACTTTGTTCCAAAATAGAAAATTGTGAAAGCTATCCTCTGGGAAACGCTAATTATTATTTTGTTATAAAAACTAGGATGGAAACAAGGCAAGATAAACGTGATAAACAACAACTGTTTATTTTTTTATTGCCAACAATTGAAATATACCCTGAAGTTCAAACTTCAGTAGCTAACCTTCCTCGTCGCCCAAAATTCAGCCTCTGTCAGGATACCTCCAATAACAAATTGCTTGTGAAGCATCTGCAATTCGCTGCCAGTTACAGTATTTAGTTATACAACCTGTAGGTGGGATTTAAAGTAAAAAACCTATATATAAAGAATTCAGAACAAAATAATCCAACAAACTACAAAGATCAACTGAATTGCACTGTTGTAATCTCATAGAAGGAATATCAGCCTTTTATGTTCATCATATTGTAAGAGAAAATATAGGGTTGAAAAGGCAGGCGAGAAATTGGAATATAACAATATCTTAAGTGGCACCAAACATAACTTCCAAGCACAAACTCCTAAAGAACCATTTAGCTGCTACTTTAAATGTTGAAATAAACTATAGAGGATTAAAATAATCAATTTGATGCACAAGATATTTTATTTGACGACGACTTGACAGAATGCACTGAATATTTTGTCCATTGAGAAGCTAGTTGGTTTGAATGATAGGTCAACACAGCCATATGCAAATCCCTTATTCATTTATTTGTCTCCAAATCAGCAATTTTACATCATAACATCAAGATAACCGTATATTAACTAACCTGACTAGTTCTTACGGAGCCAAGGTCATACAGGTAGGAAAACTCCTTTCCACATAATACTATATGTATCTATAGATCGTGGAGGCACTATCTTATGACCAACTCACTTGCAACGAGGATTTAAGTGCATCATGAGATAATAAAATAGTCAAATTAAAGCAGCAACACAGGGATAGGGGTAGCCTTTGTACCACACTTGAATGAGAATTGAAATATGATTCCAGCCACTGAAAGATGTATGCACTGTGCACCAAAGCATAAGTGGCCAAGTCACAATTTGTAATTAAATACTAGAAAGAAAATTTACTTGTCCTCCTGAAGTAGCTTAATCCGATGCTCCATTTCTACCGTGCTAAGCTGTTCACCCTGAAGTGGAGCAGCAGGCTTTTCAGAGGTAGCTTTTCCAGTTTCTCCATGAAATGCAATAGCTGCAGCTGTTCACAAGTCACCAGATACAATATCTTTAGGTACGTTAGCCTCTTATTTCCATGAGAACATAAATTTGAAAAAATAATCCAACATAGATACACTATGTTCCTTACATCCCTGAGAACATAAATGTGAAAAAAACAATCCAGCATTGATACGCTGTGTTCTATATTTATCAAGTCTGGACTGAGCATTTACCCAGGTCACTGGGTCATTAGTTCAAGCGACAGTTCATTGTAGGGTGCAAAGTAAATAAAAGATATTTACATATTATAATGTAAATAAATTAACAATAATTTTTAAAAGTAAGTCATATCTTTAGATCAAAATGTGTTACGTTATATAAGTATTAAGTAATAAAAAAAAAATACTCAAAACTAACTTTTTTTTCGGAGCAAATTAGAGATACAATATAAGTTTATGAATAATCGGGTCACTTTTTATCCACATGTTGCGAGGTAGCCATAAGTAATACCCACTCACGTACCATTCATTTCTATCTATTTATAATTTAAACCGTTTTTAAACTTTTCAAACATGCTTTTAACTGTAAACCAGTCCATTCAATCTACCTAGACCAGCCTTGGGTCCAGTTTTCAGGTCGGACCTGCTAGTCCGGTGATTCTGTATGGTTTCAATAACTACCCTTTGTCCAATACATTCTTAATTTGAAAATAAGTTTTCAAGCTAAAATTATCATGGTGATCTATACGTAATGACCACATTTACGTTAATAATCAGCTTTTGCAAAGCAGCACGTGATATAAATTTCATATGCCAAGAAAATCTCAAGCATGTTCACTAGGTTGCAGACTTGTTATCTAAAATGTAACGAGCAGCACATCGAAAATCCTACTAAACTCAAAAATTGAATAAGATAATGGGGATAATTAATATCAAATATAAAGTCAAAGTCCTAGGTGGAACATAAGCATATGGATAAGAAAAATAGAAAGAAAAGCAGCACACCCATCACGTGAAATTATTTCAATCCAACAAATAGAAACTTTAGCAGACGACGTGTGGCAATCTTAGATCACACAAAGCATGGTAATATCCAAGTTCAACCAAAGGTGGTGAATAACTAATGGCCGTGATGGTGACTTACCCACAAATTCTCGGCAAATATCACGATCAGCAAAATTATCAAACTCTAATATGTAATTTCCACCCTGAAATAATGCAGAACAAAGCTTGTTAATTGCACAGAAACTAGGCAACAGAAAATACATTGCTCGTGTTGAAAGATATTTGCGGAAAATTTTGCAGGCACGTATCAGCTTAGTCCACGACTTCATACCTGTTCTTGAGTAAGATTAAGAAGGGCCTGCTTACTGGAACCCTCCTTGGTAAATTTATGCCCTGAAAAATGGAGATAATAGTAAAGACATCCATAAAAGCTCTACAACAGAAATATAACAAAGAAATTGAATAATGTAGACACTCCAGAAGACTGGTCATTTTATTTTCTCCTTTTCTGGTTTTTCGTTGGATTTTCAGTGTGGTTATGGAGTATGAAAGAGATCAGTTAAAACAGGAAAATTACTTTTGTGAAGAAAGACTCACCACACTGAACTACATCAGTCACTGGTGCTTATTTTATTTCAAATAACATCAACTGCAACCCTCAACACATGGAACTATAATTAAGAAGAATCTATGTATATCCTGGTAGAGAAGGGAAAGGTAGAAGAAAAGGCACCTTTAATCATCCTAAACTCCACATTTAGCTTTCTGGATGAATTCGGATCATTTGGCATAAAAACGAATCTTTCCCTGGTCTGTAACAAGCAACGGATAAAACCAGATTAATCTATAAGCTGCATTTTTTACTAGTTAATAGCTCTGGTTCTTAACTATAATCCATCAATCACTAAATAGACACCATCGCAGCTCTGTTTTTTTTTTTTTCAAATGAATTAATATAAAACAAGAAAAATGAACCCTAATTTGATTGAACAACACAATGGAATCAATGTTGAAAGATGCAAGAAATCATTGATCTGTCCTGCATTTCTGGTACATTTGATTTATAAGGTACCCAACTATCAGGGTATACTCAATTCAGCAGAATATAGCCCAGCAAAATAATTCAGGAGAAAAAAGCCACACTGACATCGAAAACAAGTTGGAAGCTAAAACAACGATATAAAAATATGAGTGCTAAGTTTATTACCATTTTGAGGACGCCAGGAACTCCGGGGTCCTTGACCGAAGACTTATACCTGGCACGCTTCATCATCTGCCCATCCGCCATGTTTGATAGCTCAGGTATAGGCAAACAAAACACAAATACTCAAATCCTTACTGAAATAATCGATTAGAATATTATAATTATCCAGTTTATGTGATGAACTCAAACTGAATGATCCAGGGCGACACTGAATCAATGAGAATCGGCTCAGCTCCTAGAAATGCACGCAGAGATCTAGGGTTTTAGAGTGAAGTATAATAATCTCCTCTCTGGCTGGCGTTGTTGGCGCCAACAGGGAAGAAAGATCATTAAATCCGAGCGTCATCGCTCATCCGTGTATATATACAGGAGTGGGTGGCTATCAATCGGGTCGCTATCAAGTTATTAGGCAGCGGCACCCATTCTCATTTTTTATTTTTTTTGCTTTTTTGCTTTCTTCATTTCAATTATACATTCTTCTTATAAAATAATATTACACACAAATTTAAAATTTTTCATAATTTCTTCACCACACATTCTCCCATCAATCACTATTCCAAAAATTTTATTATCCATAAAAAATGGTGTCAAACACCCAGCATATATCTCTCAATGTAAAAGAAAAATTTGGCACGTCACAGAGTCGTGATTTCTCATCGTCGTCATAATTCAAAAAAAAAAATTTCACTTCACGCAACATTTCTTCATTTTCACACGCAACTATACCGACTGCCATAACAATGCCTGTCATCCTTTCTTTTCCCCTCTTTTTTCTTTCCCAGATTTCATGTCCCACCTCTCACAGTAACATTCTTTCCACACGTGGTGTTCCAATGTAAGTCTATACAAATAAGTGTTGACACAGGACAAAATGCCCAGCTCGTTTGGATCGAGGCCGTTGAGGGTTTCGAATATTAATGTTAGGGGCAGATCGGTGATGGACAGACTACTATTTAGTAAACTTTCGTTGACAGAAAGGGTTGTTTTGGCATTTAATTTTGATATGGATTTTCAGACTCAAAAGTAAGTGCTTTTATATTGTTAATCAATATGACTTGAGACATGTCTAACTTATTAGCGTGGATTATCTGAGCAATTTATTGAGGTGTTCTTCGAGCTAATTCTTACAGTCTGCTAGCATTCAAATGCCATAAAATTACTTATCTATCTAGATGAAAAAAAAATTGTGTTGGACGATACTTGAGAAGTTCTCAAGTAAATGCAAGTGAATGGTTGTGGGATAATAAAAGTATTAATCATTCAGAATGGTAAAATGTTGGCTTTAGAGGAAAAAAAAAAAAGTTTCGAGCAACGCGGACACCGTGTTTCCGCGTAGCGCGGAGACTTTTTTTTTTTTTTTTTAACAATGCATTTTCACTACGGTTTCAACTTTCTAGGTGTATATATTTATGTATTTGAATTTGCTTGTTATTTGTTTTTCTCGGATGATTTCTTTGTTAGTTTAAGGTTAAGACTTAAGTGTAGGGATCTCATTAATTAATGCATAATTTCCATTTTTTTTTGAAGGAATTCTTTTTAGTGTTGGTTGTAGTCAACTGAAAGTGCGCTTCTGATTATTATGATAATAATATTATTTACTAGAGCTATGTTCAATTACTTCTCATTTCCCTGGTTCAAGTTTTTAGAGCTCAGTGTTGTGTTGTACTAGGAAAAATGAAAAAATTAATGCCTGGAGATTTATACTTTTAGAAAAATTTTAGGGTTATAATGAATTTGCAAATGAAAAATGAACACTTCTTTACTATAATTTTTCAAGTCAATGCAAGTGAATGGTTGTGTGATAACAAGAGTATTAACCATTCAGAATGATAAAATGTTGACTCTAGAAGAAGAGAAGAGGGAAAAAAAAAACCTTCCAGTGCCATGTCTCCGTGCAGCACGAAAACAATTTTTTTTTATTACGGTGCTTTCAATAACATTTTCACTAAAGTTTCAACTAACATTTTGAGGTACATATTCTTTTATTAGTCTAAAATTGTTCAGGAACAATTAGAAAGGTTGGGGAGAGATAAAACTAAGATGGATAAATTGAAGAGGGGTGTGTGCACTTTTTTTTTCCCTTTCTTTTTTTAACTGGATTAGGTTATAACTGTAAATTTGTGCAAGCTTAAAGTTAACAGGATGCACAAGTTTAAATTTGACTTTTCAGTTCTCGCCCTTATGAGTGGGGGCTCTGTTGATAATTTTAAAATTACTTAAACACGCAACGAAAATAAGAAATTAAAAACTGAATTGAAGACATAATATAATCGCCTCAATGGTGTTTATTCAAGTTGTTTGTTTTGGAACATAAGTAGTGGATAATGGGTTAGAGGGAGGAGAAAATTAAACTACAATTAACATTAAGAATGAAATTCATATATTAAAATATACTAATATTGAAAGTCTTACGACCCTTTTTTTTGTAAGATACTTACAAAAGTTCGAGTTAGATTGTGAATATGAATCTCTATCCATTTTCATTCAGTTTTTTTTCCCCTTCTTGAATAATTTCCTTCCCATGGATCCATCTTCAACAACTTTATTACATATTACCAAAGATGGAGACATGGAGTCCTACTATAGTATTTAAGCATGGATACTTCATGTTGTTCCATATTTACATGCCTTTCAATTGAATTTTTCTAACAGCCTATATTAACAATGCTTTGTTTATACTGTTGGCTTTGTAGTAGGTCACAGAGGGCTAGCTTTACAACATTTCATCATTGCTTTTTCAGCTAAAAAATTTAGAGAATACAACACCAAAAAATATGTTTTTTACTCTAATTAAAGTAATATTTCTCAAAAATCATTAATCATTTCATTCACGGAAGTCAATGAGTTCATTTATAGTTAGGTAGCCCCTTAGCGTTGAATCAGGGACACAATCGCTTCAATGTGTAAATTGTTTAGCGCTCAATGGTCACACAATTGTACGATATGTCATGATTATTTATGATATCTATATAATTTTTTTTAACCTTAAGCAAACTAGGCGTTTATGTACACATTTCTTAGTCCTCAACTTTTTGCCTGCATCCTATGCGGTACTACTATTCATTTTCATAATCCCTATATTTTTGAATTTTCAATGTTTTGTTTTTTTCTTTCGGTTCCCTATTTGATTAATTTATCATTTATTGTTTTCGTAAAAAAAAAAAATTCCTACATCTTTTTTAATATTTATTTTAGTTATAACAAGATAGAAATAAAATAAATTTATTCCTGCAATTTTTGGATGATCGCGTGAAATTTTCCGTTTTGTGTTAACTAAATGCTTATCGAATTAAAAGAATGAAGTTTTTATAGTATTTTTTATCTTTAATGGAATACATGGTGTTTTTTATAGGAGGTTTGTGAATATTGTCATCTACTTAATTTGTGCTTCAAAAGGTGAGAGAGTAACGAAATTACATCTATAGTTATGTTAAAAGGATAACGTATTCAAAATAGTGAAACAGGGGATCAATACTTGATACTTGTTGAGTACTAATAAAAAGCTGAATTTGTAATTTGTTTTAATGTTTTATAAGAAATTGAGATGTACAATTTTGTTGCTTCATGTTTCTTGTGTCGGATTAGACATTTTCCTGCAATACTGTCATTTACAAATAATTTTTTCTAAAATTTACATACATTTATTTTCAACACTAAGCCCCTGTTTGTTTAGCATTTTTGGCCCAAAATGTAGAATTTTTTTGCCCCTTTTTTTCAACGCGTGGGGCCCCTTATCACACATTCAAGTCAAAAATGACGACTGAAAAGAGAATAAACGATCATATTTTTTATACATTTGAGGCAATAATGCAGAACAAACAAGTGCTAAGCAATTAACGTGCAGCACACGTCCTCCCACTAGTAGTGGTAAAAAAACAAGTGGAAAAGTCTTTTTTTTTTTTTTTAGTTGAAGAAATTTTAACACAATCAAAACATTATGTACATGTAAAACAACCGGTACGCATAACATTATATGCATGTGTATGTATGATGTGTGTGTTTGTTACCTTCCAAAGGTCTCTTACAGTAACTGCAATGTTTGGAGGGAGCCCAATATCATCCCAGTGAGCAATAACGGAAGTTCGCCGAGCACCACGGTTCAACAGAACTACAGCCACTCTGTAGTTCGAAAGCGGTCCAGCCCACACCTATATATTAAAAGAAAAAGGCACATAATATCATGAATTTCTAATATGAAAAGGCGAAACTGCGATATCACAAGACGAAAATGCAGGATTACCTCAAGATCACCTTCCATCCTAACCTTTTTAGCCTGAACACCTAGCTTGTCTGTTTTAAACCAACTACCAGAACGTAAGTATTTGGAAAACGGCAATTGAAAAATAAGTTTAGATGGCAGTAGATGTATTTACCTTGATTCACAGCAATCACCTCCTTATTTGCAATGATTTCCATAACTTCTTTCGTTGTATTGCTCACGTCACAACCAATGAGAAGAGGTGCCTGTATTTTTGTTGCATGAAATATAATATCAGAAAGCATAATTAAGCCAATTATGAGAGGTAAACTTTAAGGGTACGTTTGGCACGAGGACTGCATAGTACAATGACAGGATTTAGCTTCTTTTTCTGCTGTCATAATGTCTAATACTATCCAATCCACCTTAACAAACATGCCATATGTGTGATATATCGAGAACCTTAGAAATAGCCCATATGCTAAAGTGAATAATGTATTCATCTTTTGTCATCCCCCCATTTCCAACTTCAAGCATGTCGGGATCTGTTCAAAGCCACGGCACGAGAATATTGAGCTTCTGATAAATAAGCCATACGAGTTGTAAGTTCTGACTAGAGGCAAAACTAACCATTCCAGCCACCGGGCCTTGCAAAATCTGCATAGACTTCATTCTGATCTGCTCTTGAGACCATACTGCAGGAGAAAGAATGTTTGAAAGGAAAATCAGTTCAAGTCCTCAGGTATACAACGAATTATAAAAAAACAAATAATCCTAAGAGAGTACCTATCCCAGTTATCTGAGATATCATTAGTAGTTCTCCAGCTGTTTCCTACATTATAACCCCACAAAGCCGGGTGCAGATCTCCCCTATTACAAGCACAGGAAATCATGTTGAAATCCAGATTGTGTAAAGCCGAGTGTATGAAACAATAATAATATGAAAACAGAATCACCATTCGCAGAGAGAGAAGAAGATTGGTCGGCCTGAATTCATTAATGCCCGGGTCATCGTGGGGTACCTATGCAAGGAAAAATAATAGCAGAACCAATGTTTCAGAACAACTGAACCTAATCAGAAAGGAAGACATTATTGTCTGAATGAATTGTAGAAATCAGTTTGGTACCGTTGAGTTGGCTTTGAGAAATCATTATTACAATTGTCATACTTCAAGTAATCTATGCCCTGCAGAGTAGAGAAAGCAAGTGATTAACTCAGTTTTGTTTGTATAGTGAAAGGAAGGCCACTGATGGCTGCTTCCATTGAAGCAGTGAATTTATACTCTCCCAACACTTTATGAACTAAAACATACAATTAAGAACATTTATTGGTCAACAATATTGGGCAGTACTTTAGAAGACCACGGATAATTTTAAATTCTTTCTATTCTCTAATGCCATAAAGCATTGCCTAATCTAGCACACCAAACATGTAGTAAGTACTGTACCCATGACGCAAAGGTTTTGGCATCTCTTTCCTCGTGACCAAGTGAACCAGGCTGTTTTTTGCTACAAGTGTAATAGCTGCAAGTCAAAGTAAATGCATTTATAAATGGAACTCTCACTATTATGCATTCATGTATGACTTCAAATCATGTATTAGCAGATCCAAATTACCCTGCATCTGAGTAAATTCCTAGCTTAAGACCCTTTCTGTGGACATAGTCTGCGAGAGCTTTAATGCCAGATGGGAATGTGGATTTCTTAGCCACTAGACTACCCTGATATCGAATTTTACAGAAAAGATGTAAGAAAGCAAATAACTTGACTCTCAAAATGTTATTAAATGATTATTACACAACTCCAGAAAAGCAAACCTTGTTGTCACGAGAACTTTCAGCCCAGCAATCATCTAAGGAAAAGATTTAGATATATCAATTAGCTTCTAATTCTTCATGTCCATTCAATAAGAATGCACCGTAAAACATAAAAAATAAAAAAAGCTAGAGGTGAAATTGTACCAATGTTGACATATATGTATCCAAGCTTAGAAAGACCAGTTGAAACCAGAGCATCAGCTGTCAAGAATAATTAAAATTAAAGCAGAATTGAAGACAAAAGTGACGATGGACATAAATCTTCAAATTCACAGAGTTTATTTCTAAATCTATTGATGATGACCACTTAATACAATAAATAACATGCCAATAGTAAAATGATGAAGCAAAATTACAAGTTTTTGCATCATTTTTGTACATCTTGATGGTATTCATAATTAACAGAAATCAAGGAGGAAAACTAAATGATAGCATAAGGAGTTACCAGTTCTTTTGATGGTTTTTTCATTGATATTGCAGGCGAAATGATTCCAACTATTCCACCTAAATAAAGTACGAGAAATCAATGTTCAATATAGATGGACAAGTATTCCAAAAGTTTCTCTACGAGCTATACATATACACAGACCAATACACATTCATCAATCCCTTTGGTCCTTTCAAAAGTAAAAAATTTAAGAGATGAGAAAAAATCCCTAGTCTTCAAATGAAGTAAAAATAAAGAGATAGGATCGAACTAAACCAGAAAGCTAAAATTTCACAGAATTTTATGTTTATTAATGTGGATTTAACTCTCCAGTGCAGATCTTTCTTACTTCATTTACCAATTCGAAAAAAAAAGCATTATATACTACTGGATAAAAACAAAACAAAAAAAAAACACTGATCATGAAAATAACCATTAAATTGCACAATTTGGCACAAGGGTCTACACCAATACGAAGTAATAATAAACCCGTACTATACATATGATAAATGGTAGAAAAAATTTACCCCATGGGAGGAGTGGAGCCAAGTCCATTGGAAAGAAGATTGCGTCTGGTGAGCAAATCCTCCATTTTTTGCTCAGTAGACAGCCGCATTCTCATGCTTTTGGACGCACAACAATTACTACTAAAACCACCGATTAGCAATAAACATATTAACCATCTCAATCTACTCTCCATAACTGACACTCTTCTTGGTCACACAGTAGTGAATTTGTGGATGAATGGAAAGCATTAAGTGATTATTATATATTCACGGCGTGGGTAAGAAACTGACAAATTATAGAGGACTTCAGCTGTTTTGGCTAAGCATAAGACATGGGGTAGAAAATCCATAATGGTAATTTGAACATTGCCTCCGTTTGGATTTGATTTGGATACAATGAATTAATGAAATGTGCCGAGAAGGAATTTTTTTTGGAATAGTTAAAAGTTGTTTTTCAAGAGTTAATGAATTAACATTTTTTTTTTCCGAATAATTGCTTTACTTTTAAGCCCATATTTGGTACACGTTAAAATTTTCATTCTCATTTTTCTACTCATTTTCAACCACACATTTTTCAATAAAATAATATTTTCCATCAAATCAATAATTTTTCATTCTTTAACAACCGCACATTCTCCATCAATTTACTATTACAGAATACATTCTTCCAAAATAATGTGGCTCAAATACAAATTTGTTTTCTAGCAATAAGTGAACTTTTAACGTCCTCTGGAGTGTTGTTTGAAGAGTCGACGATGTGTTTGCAACGTTATCAAAATTGTTAATGTTCAAATGAAAGGAGAAAGAAGAAAAATAACTTTGAAGTACATCGATTATTTAAATTTTTTTAAAATTTAAGTGACTACTAAGAAATGATATTGAAAATGTATAGTTATCGTCCAGATTTTTAACGACACGAGACAAAAAATTGAGGACAAGAGTGTTAACAATTACTTTATTTAATAGAAATTTTTCGCTAGATAGTAATACTACTCACGAAGTGCTCCAAATGAAAAGTTTAAGACGTAATTATCATACTTATAAAGGATTTGGGACCCTTGGATTTTTTGAGATTATAAGTTAGTATATTTAGCTCTTGCTTGGTTTCATTATTTTCAAAATATTTTTTTCTCTTTTTCATTTTCAATAAAATAATATTATACACAAATTCAAAATTTTTCTTTTTTTCTTTTAACCTCATATTCTCCATCAAAATGTATTTTGGGTAGCTTGAGACCTAGCGATGTCAAAAATGCTCAGCGGCCCGAGCTAGGCCCGGAAAAAGCCCTAGTCGATCCCCGACCGGCCCGTGTGGTTCTACGAGCTAGCCCGTAAGCTTTTTTTAATTATTTGTTTTTAAGTTTAGATGTGTTTTTTTATATATTAATATTTAGTTATTATTTATAATACGTATAAATTGTACTAGTTTTAAATACATTATAAAAAATTATAGATGTATAACGAATTTAAAAAATAAAAAAAAAAACCGGCTCGACTCGGCCCGCTAAGGT
>CAIGRS010178161.1:0-11822 GCA_903798395.1 Fraxinus floribunda | reverse complement strand
TGCATATAATCATATCATTAGTGCACTGTTTTGTAAAATAGGCTTCGCTCCTAGATGTTAGCATCCTAGCCGTGCCGAATGGGGAGATAAGCATTCTCATTGCGTGACACAGAGGTAGGAATTTACCTGTTAGGATACAACAAATTAAGATGCACACCATTCCTTCAGGTCCTTTCCTTGTTATGAAGTACTGTTAGATGGCTATGTCTATTTAATTTTAAAATTTAAAACGAAATAGTAAATATATAACAGATGAACTTCTGAGTCAACAACATTTGCTGGTAGATATATGCAGAACATTTTCATCCATTTTACATTATTATCACGATTTGATTTTATGGATCTCAGAATTCTCACTTCTTTTTGTATTAATTTCAGCGTGTTAAGGTATACCGCCTGAATGAGAATGGGAGATGGGATGACCAAGGAACTGGCCATGTTACTGTTGATTATCTGGAGGTTTGACTGCTTTTTGGATTCATCTCTCACTAAACATATTTATGTTGTCATTGTTGTGTAGTATATACTGATCTCTTCTGATACGATAGTTGAAAATCATTTCATATTTATCATCTGCCCTTGAAATACTGTGACTTGTGGGACAGAGATCAGAAGATCTGGGATTGTTTGTTATTGACGAGGAAGACAATGAAACGTTATTATTGCACCGGATCAGCTCACAAGATATTTATCGTAAGCAAGAAGGTATGTTATGTCATACATTGTTTTCTCCTTTCGAAAATTCCTTTTAACTGTCACTTTCTTGCCTTTTCCTAGCTCACTATTTATATGACTTTGTATCTTCAGATACAATTATATCGTGGAGAGATCCGGAGTTCTCAACCGAATTGGCCCTTAGCTTCCAGGAGATGACTGGTTGCTCTTACATATGGCTAGTATCACAGATATAGCTCATTTCTTTATGCAATTGAAACTTTCTTTCTTTTCCTGTGTTAGATCATAACACTTTGCACATGCACTTTTGTCACATGCAGGGACCATATATGTAGCGTGCAAAGGAATATACAATTTAGCTCTCTCAGTAGTAAGTGTTCACAGTATTTCTCTATTTGTTTTAGAAGAAATTGTGGTAGTACCTCTTCATTGATATCTTTGTTTGTAAATCACTTCCTGTGGTTAAGAATTATATGGTTTTGGGTACTTCTGAAATGTACTACTTAACTTAATATCCTAGATTAAGAAATTGAATGGCGTAATGATAACTGGATACATGTTTTAAATGGTAAAGATATGCTGTTATTGTTAGTTGTACATGTTTGGGAGTGAAGCAACTATCTTTATTTTTTTTATGTGTCATGCCTTCTTTATAAGTTTTCTTTTGGTTAAGGATGGATGAAAGCTTTGATCAGCTCTAAAAATTTCTCTAAAATCGACAATAGATGTTGTTAGTTTTCCTCTACATGATTATACTTTAAAAACATACACGCATATACATGATTAATCATGCAAATCACTTATCGGTCACTTCTAATATCTCAATTCACTTGCCCTGTATGTTGATGTTCTGCTGAATCATGATGTTATGAATAATCGTATTTTTGGATTGTGCTCATATGCACAGACATCATGTCATGGGCAAATCACACCCATTTTGTCATGAGCAAAATTTGCTGATTCTTCCATAGCATAGAAGTCGTGTTGTAATTTGATGCACCATATATAGCAGTGGTCTTTGTATCTACATTGTATTAGTAAGATGCTTGTTATTGAGCTAAAAATTATTAATAGCATAACTTTTGACCCAATCTATTGGTTCTCTGGGTATTAGAGGAGCTCAAGATTGGTGAGAGCTAATTGTTATGTGCCAAATATCTTGTGTACAGCAAGCCCAAAAGCATGCATGTCCTTCTGAATGTGGACTAGTTTCTGCATTTTACCTATTCGGAATGGTTTAGTTTGTGTATAATCTGGAATTTAACTGTAATGTTTGACCTTGCATTATGTATACTCTCAGATGAGACATACCATAATGTCAATAATGAGTTGAGGGAGTTGCCTCCAGTTGAGTTATCTACTCTCCCTTTGATACTTAAGGTGCCCATCTCTTCTTCTCCCTTTCTCTTGTTTCCATCCCTGTCAACTGCACATACTCACTGAACAGTCTCATGTTGTGATTTTAATGTTGCGTTCCCTACTTTTTTTTGTTGCACGAAACTGTTGTACTTTGATTCATTATGCGTGTTCCCAGAACATTTTGCCGATCGATTTCGCGACAATCTCTGCTAGTTTTTTTTCCACTTTTTTTGCTCCCTTTTCCAAATCTTCAACAAAATATTAATTTGATAACCTCCCGCATATCTTTTTCTTTCTTTTTTATGTTTTTCCATTGTATTATTATTGTTTGTAGCTGTGTCACTTCATTGCATCTTATTACAATCTTTGTGATTTTCAGTATTCTTCTCATTGATGAAGCTCTATTGAGCTGAGCTTTTGATACTTTCATTCTTTACCTGTATAAAGATTATTCACCTATTTACCTTTTGCAGACTGTAGTTGAGAGTGGCATTGCAGATCAATTGCGCGTTAATGAACTTATACTACATGACGTAAGCATTCTAGATTCATGACTTCTATACTTGCGGACAGTGGTTTATTGAGGGATATTCCTCACTTTAGTGTATCACCATGGTATCAATACATGAGTGTATTTCATTAACATCTCCATTTTTTTGTTAGTAAACAATTTTGGAGCAACTATGCATGCTATTATGATTCGAAGTAAACATTTTAGGATAGTATTGTATCTGCCTTGGATGACAGAACATCAGCCTGTAATGTAGAGTTCCTTGCATCAGGAAATTCATTTAGGTTGGAGTTGTGAGATAAATTGTATTCTGCATTTTAGCCGAGGAACTAAGCTAGTGGCTTAAATGAATCCACGGGGCTTTGATATCTAACTTTTTTTAAATATTTAGTTCTTGGTTCCCTTGTATTCTTTTCCCTTTCAATGAGGTCACAATCATTCTGTTTTCCAAGCACTGTTATTTTTTCTCATATACTTGTATCTTTCTAATATAATCATCTATTAATAGAAGCTTATTGGTAATGCAGCTAGATTTTTTCCGAAAGCTGGTGGACTTGTTTAGAATTTGTGATGATTTGGAAAATATTGATGGTCTTCACATGATTTTCAAATTAGTTAGAGGAATCAGTAAGTAGGCTTGTCATTCTGTAAGATTATGTTTTACATGTTTAAGTGACTCCATCGATCTAATTATCTTCATGTGTGTTTTCTTTGCAGTTTTGCTAAATAGTCTCCAGATTTTTGAGAAAATATTTGGGGATGAATTGATCATGGATATAATTGGATGTCTTGAATGTAAGCACTTTTCCTTTTCTTTCTCATTATGTACCCTTGCCTAGCATACTGTGCTTCGACTCCTTTTCTCCCTTTCATGTCTTGTGCTACTCTTGATTTCGTGTTAAGACATAGACACTCATCAGATATTTTACCATAGTTATTTTTCCTTTTTTATTAGAAATATTATATATTGTTAACTCAAAGTTATTATTAACTAACAATAGGTACTCATATTTAAAAATTTCAACAAAAAAATTAATAACTATTATAAAATTAAATTTATATTATATAAATAAAGAATTTAAAATAATTTAATCAACATGTTGACTGCGTTCCCTATCAATACTTTTTTGAATAATCACGTGTCGACTTGTCCATGTCGGTGCGCATCACTAACAGGTCACTAGATCTAGGAATATTTNTTTGAATATATTTCTCTGTAGTGTGATATTTTTGTTTTTATTTTAACTCGCATTGGCAGATGGGATACTTGCTTCTCTATAACTTAGAATATCCTATCTATCCTTGCATCACTAGCAGGTCACTAGATCTAGGAATATTTGAGCAACTTGGAGAACTTCTTTGGCTGTCTTTGAATATATTTCTGTAATGTGATGTTTTTGTTTTTATGTTGGAACCAGTATTTTGGGTTGTAATCTCATTCCCCTTTCTCATGGAGCAGCGAAATACAAATGTTTCTGTCTTGAAGTCTTTGTTATTTGCTTCAACAACTAACATGGTTTCTACAAGCTTTAACTGATTATGGTACCTAATTTGGTTTTTGTTCGTTATCATGATCATCTGTTATCATCCTATATCAGCATTTGCATTCGTCTTTTTTCATAGAAAGGCAAGGCTAGATTGTCATGTTTGATTTTTCATGTATCTTACAACTTACAAGTGTCTGAAGCACAGCCCAGGGCCAGTTGTCAGTATCAGACACATTTCCAACACCTACATGCTGTAATTTTTTTGGGGAATATCTGATTCACTCTGACATTCAGGGCATATCAGGACAAATTTTAGGAATCAATTTGAAATTCTAAGTTTCTTTAGGGCAATTATTAGATTTAGAAGTTTTTCATCTCAAAAGAAAAAATAAAAGGAAAAGAAGATCTGTCTGCTCCAAAATGCATATTTGTTCTTAACTCCTCAGAGGTTCAAAGCCTAAGAGTGGGATCAAATCTTGGGCAACCCACTGTCACGTCGAAGTTTTATGTATAAAAATTAGGGTCTTGACTCTTGATCGCTGGGGAAAGTTAAGAAATCCCATGGGTCAGCAATAGGTTAATGTGATGCTGACAGATAAAGCTTTCGTTTTTCTGATTTTTTAAGGTAAGTTACTGATAGGACTCTGATTCAAGAAAGAAGAACAGAACTTAAAATGGAGCTTTTGATTGAAACTTCAAGGAAATACAGATAAGAAAATAGCTACGAGACTCTCTCTACTCAATTTTTGCCTGCCTAATCCCCTCTCTTCTACACTTATTTATAAGGCTACTACTAACAGAATTCAGTATTTTTCTACAGACTCCCAACTGCTTCCCTAACTACTGTCAGCATGTCCAGCCTGCTTTCGAGCCCTTCTAGAATAAGTGTATATGACAGGAGGTCTATCGGTTACCCTATTAAAATAAAAAAAACTCAGCCTCTTTATTTAAGCTTCCTCTCAGATCATGAGCAAAGGCAACTATGCCTTCAGTTTTCACATTGTTGTCTGGCACTGATCTGATGGAACTCACTAATAGTTGCCCCTGCGAAGTTCACATCTCTGTTAGCCCACTCATAGTAAGCGCCGTATCGAAATAGAAGTTACATCATTCTAAAGAAAGGGCTAAGGTGGGGCAGGTTAAGTTAGGGGCCTTAGGGCATCAGTAACTTCAATTTGCACTAAATGGTTGCAGTTGAACTAGGTGATTTCTGGGTACTTCAATTTCTATCTATTTGATGTTGGGCTATCATCTTCCCTTAATGATGCCAAGTGTCAACTGATGTCGTTTGTTAAGTTTTCAGATTTATTATTTCTAATTCAGACACAAGTCTTCTATTTTTCTTGGGCATATATTAGAATATCATATTTTATCGTTTTTGGAAATGGCGTGTTGATGTGTTGGAGTCATGTTTATTGTGTCACATGTTGGTCTGTACTTTTCAGGAGAGACCTTGTGTGATTTTGAGTGCAGAAATTATGAAGTGGCGACCTTATCTGAAATTGTATATATCATTTTCTTGAATGGAATTCATTTGTTTTAATCATAAATCTGGTAAACGTCTATTGTCAAAGGGAGCTTTTTCTTTTAATGGGCATTAATGCTTCTGGTTTCATTCCCATAAATGTTGATTGTATTGATATTCACTTGTAGATTTATGTTCCATCTTAATTTGATACCTATTTGGATTTAAATGGAGTATTATTACTTGAGTTGTTCATTGTATTGGATATGTCAGCTTGGTCCTGCTCTCTGAAAATGGTGAATTCCTTTACATTTTATTTGCAGTTGATCCCGATGTACCTCATGTTCATCATCGCAGTTTTTTAAATGAGCATGTAATGTTCAAGGAGGTACATTCTTCTGAACACTCCCTCCCCTCTCGGAAAAGAAAAAAAATTTTGCTTGTGGAAATGTTGGTATTGAAAGATGGGCCGAATGAGTTGCTTGATGTGCAGGCCATATTTTTCCCCATTCCTAATTCTATGTGGTATATTTCAGGCCATACCTATTAAAGACCCTTTAGTCCTTTCCAAGATACATCAAACTTACAGAATTGGTTATCTGAAGGTAATGCTATTGATGCTTTAAAGTGGATCTTGTTGTTCACGACTTGTATTATAAATGAAACTTATGTTTTATATTGCCTCTGGCAGGATGTCATTTTGCCCAGGGCATTGGACGAGGCCACCATTGCAAGTCTTAATTCCATAATTCATTCAAATAATGCAACTGTATGATCCCGTCCAAGTTGCTTCAACCCTTAAACATCTATTTTTATCCCCATTCTGATTCTGTTGTTTGCTGTAGGTTGTTTCGTTGTTGAAAGATGACAGCACCTTCATTCAGGAATTGTTTTCAACATTGAAGTCTCCTACCACTTCTGCAGAATCAAAAAAAACTTTGGTAAACATTGATCCTGGAATACCTCTACTCATTTCTTCAAAGTTCATCTATGTTTGGTGGTGGCAAGTCGGTATGGTTGCTAAAATCTTGGGGATTCAAATTATGAGTCACATATCATCTCTGCACAATTTCATGACTTTAATCGGATCTTGAATTTGTTAGTTATGTGAGATTTCTAGGATAAGTTACACAACATTGATCATCAAACAATGACATCCGTTGGCTTAGTAACAAAGTTTTGCAACTTTAATTTACCTTGACATTTAAACTGTCAGGCTGCCGGTGTTCCATTTGTGCTGCCAGTGTTCCATTTGTTCCCTAAAATTACTGCAGACTAGCTTTGTTTAATATTTCTTAAATTAATAATCATAAATAACCAATTAAATTTTTAAGAACTAACTTTGTTCCACCCACACAAAATTAATGGTCTAAACGTTTAGTAACTAGTACCTTTAAATTGTTTGTATATAATATTGGTTTTGTTTTTTCTCAACACCAAATTATTTCCAGCCTAAATTAATGTTTCTAATGCTCAATAGTTAGTAATTGTAAATTGCTCTTATACAACGCTAAATGCGAGAGATAAATTTAGTATTACTTTTTGTGCTTATAGTGCTCAAAAGCGAACCTGACATGCTTGTATCTTACATATGTAAAATGAATTAGCAATACAATTACTGGTTCTAGTATTAAATCTATAATCACATTATGTTTTATTTCTCCATTGTGTTGCACAACACTTCAACTATGGTGGCGTGTCTGTATCCGACATGTGTCGGACATTTGTTGGATACCGACACTCCTTGGACACGTTTCGGTACCATGGTCATTTTTTTTCTTTATCAGAAATTTTATATTTTTAATATTTTTAACTCAAAGTTATTATAAAATAATAAATAGGTAATATTTCAATATAAAAAATTAAACCAAGTACAAAACTAAATTTGTACTATATAAATGAAGAATTTTAAAGAATTTAATCAACGTGCGTTGGCGTATTCGACACTTTTCATGTTGGACATATGTGTCTGTATCGGTGCATCATAGTTTCTTCATATATAAGACAAGCTTTCTAGATACCAAATCATATTCATAAACAGGCAATCCTTAGTTGAGATGCTGAATTATGTGTGGTTGTTTTTATAGGTGAAAAACATGAGATTTGGGACTGGTTATATAGATAAACTTCCCCTATCTTTGGCTGTTCTCAACTCCAGTAACTCTTTAAACCTTGAAGCTTTAATGGGTTGGAATTAGTTTTCCTTTAAAGAATGTTGAATGAGAGGATGGAATTATGCATCCATTATTTCATAATTTTGATTCGGTTATGTTGGAAAGGCTTGTTATTATGACCCCTAGTGTCTTGACTCAGACAAATATAGTACTGACATGTGTAAAGCATGAACACTCTTCCTACGGTGGGTGTCGGTGTCCAATACCTAAGACACCAACACTGTGGGACATGATCTCACAAGTCACGTGGTCTGTCCTATAAATCTTTGATGTGCTAGGGTCACTTTCGTGACATGTCTCGGGCATGTATCCAATGTGCCATGTGGCATGCCCTATTTTTTTTTTTTTTATCATTTTAATTTCTGCACATGAAGGACACAACAAGCACATTTATTGAGTTTGGAATATAAATTTTATTTATTGAAACATTTGCATAAAAAGTTAAAACTAAGTGAGAAAGGTTTTAGAAACTTCATGTCAAATTTGTTTTATATTTTCTATATACATTTTTCTTGAATTGGCACTATATATAGTACAACCCTTGTGTTAAGCCAACAAATAAACATTCTAATACAAAATATTTCAGTGAAGCTTAAAATAATATTAATTTTTTTGAAAATAGAAAGTATAAAAATAAAGACAAAAATAAATTCATAGTATTAAGAATTTTAATCCACGTGCTTGCCACTGTTCTCTGTTTATTGTTACATAAGAATTTTTAGGGTGAGGTTGGGCTGTTCGCTGTCTTATCATACAACACATTTTTTTTGATTGAAATAGGTACACTTTTTGCATGAGTTTTGTACATTAAGTAAGAGCTTGCAGATGGTTCAGCAGCTCCGGTTATTCAGGTAGGTTAAAGTCATACCTTCCATTTTGCTCTCTTTTTGGTAAAAAAGTTAATGTATATTACAGCATGGTCACATGTTTTCCTAACTTGGAAATTGATTTTTAACTTGCCCTACATGTTCAAATTTTGCTGTGTGAGAAGTGAAATGTAAAAAAAGTCTTGTGTGCATGAATTGATGTTATTTATGTTCTTTACTTCGTTACTGGAGTATTTTTATGCTTGTAGGGATCTTGTCAGTGAAGGCATATTTGACATCATAGCTGATGTTTTGCAGAATGAAGACAAAAAGCTTGTGTTGACTGGGTAATAAAATAATTCAAAAAATTTAAGTATATACGGTTAAAAGATTTTACGTTTACTTGGCCTGAGTATTTGAAATATTCACAATAATTTTCTGTAATGGATGCAGGACAGAGATCCTCATTCTGTTTTTTAATCAGGATGCAAGTATTTTGCGTTCTTATGTTACTAGGCAAGAAGGTGTTCTCTTTGGACTTCTGGTGAGTAATACTGGATTCAAGCTCCTATTTTAGTTTTTAGGTGCACTTCTCGCTTTTCTCCCCTTCAACTTGATGTTTCGTACTAGGACACGTCTTTCCTTCTATGTACTCTTTTCGTGCTGCAAGCATTCTCAAGACTACTTTGTTAAAATTGTTGTGTTAGGGGAACATCCGAGCTATTACCTTCTGGATCTATTGCCGCATGTAATGGTGTATAAATTGCCTTTAGAGTATCAGTAGAGTTAGGTGCTACCTTGAAGCAGACATGAGATATGTTAGGAAAACTCTTGAATTTTGCGTTATGTGTAGATGTGTAAGTATGGACACTACCACGATCACAGATACAGGCATAAAGCATAAACATGACATGAACTGAACATGTAATATCATCTTCCAAAATGTAGGACTTGTCTCACACTAAGATATGTTGCATTAGAAAAATTATCTTTTATAGTTATATCATCCAATTTTTTCTTGTAATTTGTAAAATTGGAAACATTAAGAAATTAACTCGGTTATACAGATAGTTCTAAGAATGAGAAAACCTAAAAATTAAGTTGGTGCTCTCAAATTTGATTATTTATTAAGAGGAAACAGAACAGTTGATGGATTTAAATAAAGCACATTATAGGTGGCTTGAAAATGGAGGTCATCAAACGTGCTTTACTTGTAGACAATCCCTCTCTTTGCTATTGCCTTTTCTTATAGTTGACCTATTTTTCATTATAGTTACATTTGGATCCCAAAAAAGTAATCCTTGTCTGTCGTACTTAGAATATTTGTTAACACGTTCTCAAGTCCCCAGCATCTCCTGGAGAAGTTAGAAGATTGGCAGCAATATTTTGCGAGTGTGTCCCAATGTACCTGACGTAGCCAATGCAGAACATTTTGGCAGGGGGAAGTACCTGTGTTTCCTATGTTTAGATCATATTCTTGTAGATGACATGATGGGAAAAACCATGGCCTAGAAAATTATATTCTGAGCTTTTCAAGTTTATATCTGCAGCCAACCCTGAGGGGTAGCTCAATTGGTCAGACCTTGGGTTTGCTCCCCAATGGTCACCAGTTCGAGTCCCTTCAGGGCCACTGAGGTGAGAAATGGCTGTAAACTTCAGGGCCCCGTGGGATTAGTCGAGGTGCGCGCAAGCTGGCCCGGACATCCACGGTTATCAAAAAAAAAAAAATTTTTGAAGAGAAAAATAGAATATTTCTTCTTATTGATTTACAACCTAAAACATTTGGGCCACTGAGGTGAGTATCCGACTGTAAACTTCAAGGCGCTGTGGAATTAGTTGAGGTGCGCGCAAGCTGGCCCGGACATCCACGGTTATCAAAAAAAAAGTTTTATCTCTGCAGCTTTGCTACCTATCTTTTAGGGGGCAGGAAGAATGGGGTGCGGATGGTTATGTTTGTGAGGGGAAATCATAATAGCACTAAGTTGTTTTAGTTACAGTATCTTTTGCAAGCTGGTTAATATGACTTCATTTCTCTTCTTTGAAAGGAAGCCTGCTTCAAAAATTTGGGGCTCTCTCTCTGCGTGTGTGTGTAAACATGGTCTAGGGAGGGATGCTACGTGTACTGCTATTACTCATATCTCTATTCTGAAAATAGTACTTAAGAGTGAATCCTTAATTTGCAGGTGAAAAATATGCTAACAGATTTTGGAGATGATATGCACTGCCAATTTCTTGAAATTCTTCGCAGTCTTTTGGATTCATATACATCAGCGCCACAGGTGCTTGTACTTTGTTGTTTAATTTATGATCTTTTCTTCACAGTTCTCTCACGATGAGAGGCACGTTTCGTTTCGTTTCATGTTTAATGGATATCCCGAGAAAGGGGTGGCAGCTAACTAGCAAGTTTGTTTGGCCATGACTAATTAAACTAAAATTGAGACCAAAGGCTATTAAGGAGCATGGTGCATCCTTGCCTTTTTATTTCGTTGCATGTTCCCATGGGTGTTAGACCTTGGTTTTGAGTTCATAGGTTATTTTTCTAGTCCTCTTTGCTTTAGTTTTCAATGTGTTTTCAATGTTACTGCAACAAAATGCTGGTCATTTTAGGGTTACTATATCTGCAGAAGCATATGGATTTAAGATCATCTATGTGGCTTTACGTAATATGTGGAATGAAGTATAATTTTCTTTGCATGTGAGGAGGTTATTGGCATTCTTTTTGTTATCATAGTTACAAATTTATGCAGTCCTTGTCATTTATTTGATAATTTTATTTGTCTTGCAGAGAGATGCTATTGTCGAAATTTTCTACGAGAAGCACTTCGGTCAACTAATTGATGCTATAACATCATCATGCACACCAAATGATGCTGCTCACACAGGCAGTAAGTATGTGAGCTCAGATGGAAGAACTGGGGATCAAAGTGGAGTGAAGCCTGAAATACTATTAAACATTTGTGATCTTCTATGCTTCTGTGTTTTGCACCATCCTTATAGAATAAAGTAATTTTCATGGCGCCCTTCATTTGACATTTTTTAGTTGTGATATGCCGCGTCAGAATTCGTTTTGAATTTTAGCTTCATGTTGTTCTGCAGATGTAATTTTTTACTTAACAAAGTGATCGATAAAGTTTTGTATTTGACAAGAAGACCGGAAAAGTATCTTGTAATTGCTGCTGTTAGATTCGTGAGGACTCTTATTTCTCGCAGTGTAAGTTGATTGATTTATTTTTTGATACTCTAGAGAATTCCGCTGTATCTCATATGGGTTACATAATTATAGGAATTGGTTCTATCCTTTACCTCTCCGAAAAATTCGAGAAAAAATAAAAATTCTCGTGATTT
>CAIGRS010178160.1:0-10304 GCA_903798395.1 Fraxinus floribunda | reverse complement strand
TTTCAACCACACATTCTTCAATAAAATAATATTTTTCATCACATTAATAACTTTTCCTTCTTTTTCAACCACATATACATCATCACATCACTTCAAAAAAATGTATTCTCTCATTTTAATATGCACCAAACACACTCGTCTAGCTCAAATATTTTGAAATTTGTGTATTTTTTGGACTTCGATTAAAAAGTGAATTTCATCTATTCCTATACGTATGTATTAGGACATGCTGAAGAAATACTTTGTAGAAAAAGAGGTTCGCGAGTACTCTTAATTTACGTTCTTGTTATTATATGTTATAACAATATATAAACACTTAATTATGAAGATGAATAGTATGACTAGTGCAAATAAAATATAGTTCTTTTAATCCTTACATTGTACTCCCCGTCTCCAAACGAAGTAAATATTTTTTTCACCCCTAGATAGAGCTCCCTCCTAATTTTGTACTATTTATTTATTTATAAAACATGTCAAATAGTTGTTAAATAAAGCTATCTCTTCAAAATAAAAGTAAAAATATAAGCACTTAATTATATTTTATGAGAAAATGGAGATGTGTCAAAGATTTGAGGGTAGTTGTTGACGTCGGGTGGAATAACGATTATTCTGTAAGCTGCTTTCAACAAATATTTAACAGAGAAGAACACGAGAAAATCGAGAGAAAGCAAGAAAATTTCTTTATTATTTATCCAACATGCACAAGTAACCCACAAGCCGGGGTTATATAGCTAATAAAATCATAATTATCGAAATTTTACCAAAAACAGCAAAATCTCAATATTCATACCAAAATGAAATATGTAATAAAAGAAATAATACCCCAAAACTTTGGCTTAAATCAAGTTCATAATCTATGTTAAAAAGGCAAATGAAATATTACCCAAAAAGGAAAAAAAATAACTAAATTGGGGATTCAGAAGGGAAAACAACGGATTTTACCCTCAAAATCAATGTACACCGAGCGAAGCTGTGTAATCACGACGTGAATGTCGAAAAGAGCTTTTCGAATTGGGGTCATGAGCGTCATTCTGATAACCGTAACCAAAGTTATGACCAAAATATTGAAACGTGTAAAAAAAGGCCACAATTAGAAAAGATCGTCGATTACTTGTCATTTTTGTGTTGATCCGTCAACTCATGGTACCTCAGCATCATCAACGAACTATCGAACAATTCGACATTATCTGACTCCGATCCTCCTGCATCAATTGTTCCCAAATTTGTGACTTCAACATGAATATGAAAGTCACATTAGTTTCCTAACCAATAACAAATGGGGAGTATCTTTTCCTAGACAAATGAAATTCATTCCATGCAGTATGCAGATATCAATATGAGATCTTAGCGGGCCATTGTCCTTAAAGAATTTCGATGTGACCAATCACTACACACGTGGGTTGTAGGACCATGTGTTTCTTTCTTTTTAAAAAAAATAGAGATGTCTCGAGTAATTATTAATTCTTATGAGGACATCACAATTTATAGAAACCCACAGTCTTCGTGAAAGGGTGTATTAATGAAGAAGTGCACGAATATCTACTTGCTGGAATTCATGAAAATTGGCAATTACTTTGCTATTCTAACAAATATCAGCATAAGTAATTTCATCTTTTGAATCACAAAATAAAGACTCAAAAGACCTAATTATAATTTGTTAAGAATTGGAAACGAGGTTATATGTCACAATATGAAGTAGCTTTCACAACATTAGAAGAACACAAAAAAATTGGTAGAGAAAATAAGAATTCACTATAATATGAAAAAAAATACAAAAATATCGTATTTACAATATTGTCTAACGTATCAAACTTGTAATGAAGATAACAATCTGTGGTCAGAACAGGTGACGCTTGAGCGCCGGTCTAGCGATGAGCTAGCGACACGTTGGTAGTGAGCGAGCGCAGGCTCCTTGCTTTGAGTGCTCAAGTCGGAGCTTGGAGTGCAGGGAGCGGTATAAACGCCGAAATCATTCTTTGGTACATATTTTGACCTCTTCAAGGCCTACTTCAACTAGTCCACCAAAGCCCAATCGAATTTGGGTCAAATTTCCACCTTGAATCAAATTCAAATACAATGAACAGACTTCAGAGATATTCCACTACAAGACATAAAACTGAATTCTTCAACAAAACGTTGAACAAATTCTCTATCTCTTCAACAAAATCTAACTAGGATAAACACAATAACTGAATGTCAATTGAATCCAAGCACTACTCAACAAAATTACATCGGGTACCAAATTTGTTCCAGTTATCGCAACGAGCAACAAAATCACAAATAATTCGGTAATCGTCAAACAGGGCAAAAGCACGTCATGTAACAAAATCAACACTACAAACTGTTTTTGTAGAGGTTCTTTACTAGAATCAATACCTTCAATCACATTTAAAGCAAAAGCAACTAAATCAACTTTTCGGGCCAACTCGTGGCTTGGTGGGGCCGAGCCCCATCTTAGGGAGGCGGCTCGAACCGGCCCAGCCCGGCCCGTGAGCCTAAAAAATAAAAAAATAAAAACTTGTCTGTCACTTTTTTTTTTTTTTATTTTAGCTGTAATTTTTTTATATGTTTATATTTAGCCATTAAATATCTCAATTCTGGCCATTCTCATACCAACTATCTTATAAGGTTTATTGTTACCCATTAACACAACAATTTTTGAAACCGCTTCATATGTTGAAAATAAATCTTGATTGGGACACATGAAAATATGTAAGTTGTATCAAGAATCCGATCCTTGTCAAGTTTGGATTCTCCATAAAAAATAACCAAAAGTTTTCCATCATTGTAGCAATTTTCTACAATGTCGGCTTTACTTGAAGTTTCTGGTTGACTTTCCTTCTGTTTTGCTGCCAATTTTTCCTTATTCTGTAACTTATAGCAATAATACTTTATAGACCCCTTCTTGCAATAGTTACAAATTTTATTACTAAAGTTAGATTTCGAACTTCCCCTCTCATATACGTCTTCAATGGTGACAGTATCACGATTATATAATATTGTGTCTCTAAACAACATATATGAAGCTGGTAACGAACGTAACAAAATTAATCTCAAATCCTCTTCATCATATTTAACCTCCAAGATTTTCAAATTAGCAACAATTTCTTTTAAAAACAACTAGGTTATCTACTAGTAATGTCATACGATGAGAATAAAAATGCTGCTTCAAATATAATTTGTTGATTAGACTCTTGGTCATGCATGATTGCTCCAACTTCAACTATAATGTAGTTGCATTTTTCTCCTTCATAACGTCTTAAAGAATATGATTCGAAAGATGAAGATTAATACGTGATAGGGGCCTTTTGATCCTTACATCGTTTCTCCTCCATCAACCAATTTGAGGACATCTTATCAAATCTCAACAAAGTGTCATCCAAATCTATCTAAGCAAGAACTGTCGGCATCTTCACATATCCAATGAGAATCTAGTGTTGTGATCCAAAAGTAATATATTATACTTCTTGGTTGCCATCACAAGAACAGAACCTTAAACAAATCAAATCTTAAGGCCTGAGACCAATTGTTATGAATTGGGGACGAGGTTATATAACACAACATGAAGTAGCAGTCATAACACTAGAAAAATAGAAGAAATTTGGTAGAAAAAATGAGAATTCACTATAATATGGAGAAAGAATACAAAGATATTGTGTTTACAATATTTCCTAGCTTATCGAATTTGTAATGAAGAACCAACTATTTATAGGACTGTCAAATCTTAATTATAATGTTAAAGATGGAAAGAACATAAAAAATGCGTGGAATAAAGAAAACAATTTTTTTGTCGGAACACAACGACGCTCGAGTGGCAAGTTGACGGTGAGTGAGCGCCAGGCTCCCTGTTTTGAGCGTTCGAGCGGGAGCTTGGCATGCAACGAGTGAAAAAACGCTGAAATAATTCCTTGGTCTACATTTTGATCTCTTCAATGCCCACCTCAACTAATCCATCGAAACCCAATCGAACCTGGATCAATCTTCAACATAATTGACGAAGTTCTTTTCAACTTCGTTGAATGGTTTGACTCTTCTTGTTACCCTTTTGTCATTTCCTAGTCACTCAATTGATTCTAAGACTAGTATAATTTTTATTTCTTTTATTTGCTTTCTTTCTTAGTGCAAAGCCATCGGAAGATGAAATTATTTTGCATATATCAAGTCACAAGAGAAACAAATCTTGAATTATTTACATTGTTAGTTAGTTGCGCTGTCTCTTTCATTTTTACATTTTCTTCTTCTTTATTTTCCCGTGAGATTAGGCCGTATAGCTACTTGTCCCCCTCATTGTTTGGAAATTTTGCATATATATATCAGATCATTTCATTAATAAAACACGTAATTTGTGGAAAAAGAAAAGTGCATTATTAGATCCCTCGAATGTTTTGACTTTTCTTGATAGCAAATAATGGTAAGCGTTAACATAGTTAGTGTTAAAACTCAGTTCAATTATACAGCTAGACGTGAGCAAACCAAAATAAATTACCATTTGACTGGCTCGATTGGTTCAATTAAGAAAGGCGTGAGAGTCTTTGATCATGGAAAGTCCTCAATTTCTCTCTTAGTCGTCATCCTAGCTACTTAGGACTTCTATCACTAACACTTAGTATGTGCTCTGCCTGCATCATGCTATTAAATTATATAATTAAACAACTGTGACTTATTGGTATCTAAAATGAATCAAACATGTGACTTGAGCTTCAATGTGCAGTTAATCATACTCATACACTCTTTTCTTTTTGTAGATTTTGCATATGCCTATATTTCATAATTCAAAGAAATGATATTACTTGATACTCGATATAGACATTCTAGCAATTTTTGAAGTCAACATATTAGGTTTATGTCAAAGCGCATATTAAGTATGGTTACAGGATATGCACAGATACAATGTTAATGACAGTTCAAAAGACTAAGTGTGAAAAGAAAAGGATAAAATCTTCACTGTCGTGAATCATATCTCTCGTATAAAAAGTGATTTGAATTAAAGCTAACAGACAAATATAGAAGCACGCGCACTTACTATCGTCAGTAGCAGCCACGGTGGGGACAGAAAAGACGATCGCTCCCACTCTCTTTCACCTAAAATGTCCTTCATTATACAATGTATGATGAGAAACCTCTATCCAAAAAACACGTTTAATTCGACATTTCTCAACTAATGTTCGTCCTTAATTACACACTATTGACCACTAATTGCAATTATAAACTAAAGGACCCGTGCCATGTGAACGTGGCCCCACGCTATTGTCCAATAGTCTCCTAGTGCACCACTTTAGTGAAGGCCCACTTTATTCATTGTGATTACACAGTGATTAATGTTAATAATTTAGACCACTTTCTTCAGGTGTAGCCTAAATTTTGCTGTAGATTATCGTAATATAAACGCTAAGCTTGCTTAATTAAACTGATTTATCTCTATAAATCTAAAATATGCAACTATTGTGATCTCTGGTAGTAAAATAACTTTGTAAAAATCTTCATTACAATAATTTTGTAATAAAATTTCAAAATTGACGAAATTTTAAAAAACTTTCAAAAATCGAGTGGTGTGTGACTATGACCTTTGATAAATATTATGATCTATAAATTGAAATTAAAACATGTCATAATCATATACTACACAATTTATAGGTCACTGTCACATGCTAAATCATGAATCACAATTTATATGTCGCGATCAATTTATTAGAAACATGTCACAGTTTACAGTTACATAAGTTATCTAATTGTGTGACTGTAGCTAGTTATCTTCCTTCGGATTGTTACAACGCTCGGATCGGTGTGCGATCACCTTTAGTGAAGTCAATTTGGTAGAGATCAATTGCTTGTACTGGAATGACTGGAATTAAGATATATTATCTAAGCATCGAGCTTAATCTGTATAATGGTTATCAATTGCGGCATTGTAGGGTAAGATTTCTTTGACATAGAAGGAAGTCTATTTCATTTCTCTGTTGCTTGCTCCCGCTCTTCAAACATGGATAATGATTTTGAGTTATGTTTGTTTGAATATATATAAGGAATTGGAGGGGGTGTAGTGTAGTGGATATATATAGGTTTTGTTGGGAACCAACTTAATCATGCGCAGTAGAAATAAAGCAATTTCGATTTCCAAACAAAGATCTGTTTTATGTTTAGATAGAAACTGTGATTAAGAATTGTACCTTAGATGAATTCTGCAAACTCTTTTGCTGATTCACAAACTCCAACGATCACGATCTGCAATCCAAGCTGTACAATTGTTCAGCCTCCAATGGTGATCCACACAGAGAACAAGAATGACGGTTAGGGTTTTCTTTTTTCGTACTAGCAAGAATAATGAAAAAAAATTCATTACAATTTTCAAACTCTAGCAGCCTATTAATACAAGTCCAAATGGGCTTGACTCATCTCTTAACTTAGCCCGGTCTAGCATTTAATTAATCAAATTAATTAACTCCGGTCCATGAATGAATTGATCAATTTAATTAATTCGGGCCTATTAATAAGCAATCTAATTAATTAATTATCCAACACTTGTCAATTAATTAATTGGTAAATCTCATTCTTCTGGTTCTCTTTTGTATGTGACACATTAGGTTCCCGATCACAATGCTTAACGCCGTGAATTATTATTTTGATCTAATCAAAATTGATAAATTAAAATACCCCTTTTTAATTTATCATCAATTCACATTTGTCGTCCCAGATTGACATCTAGCAATGTGTCGGGCAATACATGTGAAGGGAAATGTCATGTGGTATGACAAAATCAAACTTGTTCGTTTACCGTGAAACTATAATCCTTTCGTCAATGTGATCCGATCAATTATGAGATGTGAATATGTGTCAATCTCAATTATTGATAATATCTTTTATCCTACTGTTAATAATCAATGTAAGTCGAAAACTCATTTTCGATTTATGAGTTCACATTGGCCAATGATTTCATTATCAACTTAACCGAATGAAATGTAGATCATAATCTCTTACTATCTAAGAGTGACGAATCCTCTATTGATTATTCGCAACATTCATATGATTATTGACATACTCGAACTATGCCGTATTAGCGATCATTGGTAGAGCAACATCCGATATCATCAAAATATGACTGTCATCATATAAGACACTATGATGACCTCAAGTCAAATGACCAATTCCACTATCGAACGTTAGAGATTAACCATTGACACTCAGATAGTTTTCCATGTAGAATCTCTCAGCGGGTCTCCAATATTTTGATCTATAACAAAATATTCACGTGTTCATTCAAATGTCACCACACTTTAACTTGTGAGATCAACTACTTACTTCATAAGTAAGAAATGTCACACGTGATAGTCTATCCGTAATAACGATATCCGTATCTCGTTATTACATACGATCACGGACGTTTTAAGATTCAGTCATATGTAATTTGTAACTCACAATCACAATTCCTTGTGATTAACAAATCACAAAAACTTGAATCTACGGATTCTATTATTTAATTAATTAGAATATTACATCAATTAAATAATAGATCTTACCATACATATGCATCGATTATATATACATTAAAAGTGTTTATGTCCAAAGTTGATTGGACATATAGCATAACACTTATAGGTTTCACATGAAGTGTGTGTCTCTGGGACTATCAGATTTTTAGTGTTATTGTTAGTCGTCCAAACTACAATTTTTGAATGAAATAGGTAAAATGACAAATGCATCATTTTACTCTCATTTCATTCTTTAAAAGAAATGGACATTCTAGTAAAATGATTCTTGTGAAGTCAATAATTACTGCAGTCTGCATATTCAAAAAACCCATTGTTTATTATACCAGATTGATAATTTTCTCAAAATAATTGAACAAATGAAACTGATTGTCCAATAAATGCTAACCCAGCAGCGAATTGGGTTACCATTCAAGAAAAGCCCAAAAAAGGTCTAGGTCTTATTGGGCCTTTTCTAATAACTGGGCTANAACTGGGCTAATGTAAACGGTGTGTTTATTTGCTTAAAACCCGGTTAGTTATCAATCTCTTTGTCCTTTGTTTTCTCCAAACACATTTGTTTACATTTTAGAGATATGGATAATGGATATTACGTTAAATTTTTTTTTTTAATGCAAAAGAAACCATTGTAGCTCAATGCCAACGTGAATTTGTATCTATTAAAAGTGAGTAATGATGACAGCCAATTCACATAAGCTGCTTAAATAATTAACAAAATCAACTTGATAAACAGTAGACTTAACACTAATTGATGATGATGTTTCCAACAAAATTAGTGCCATGAAAAGCAAATGAAATTGACCTTTTATATTCATCAAGCATAAACCTTTGTTTGCACGGGCTGACTCGCAAGCTAGGTGAGCTAGCTTGCAAGTTAGGCTCGTTGGCTCGCCTCGCTAGCCATCTTCTGGACAAGAGCCCACCTAGAAGTATGTTGCTATTGCATCTTGTAGCTGTAAAAGCAACAAAGATTTGAGGGTTCCAATCAAACTCAGGTTGCCTCAATTCAAATAAAAATAAAAGTATTGTTATTTATCATATGACGATGAAATATTGATAATGTGACAATCATTTTTCTCTCTTTCCTCCCCATCCCTCTCTTAAAAATTAAACTGTTCAATTTCATTATTTTACATAGATTGCTACATCATCGATGTTTCAATATTATAATGATAAATAGCATTATTCTAAAAATAATAATGAACAGTACTACTCGTACGGATAAAATCTACAGACTACTTTAAGATACAGTTGGACAGCATTGATAGGTGCTACTCCTTTTCTTTCTTTCTTTTTTGACTCCACATCATCATCTACCATCCAATCCGTCACACAATAGTAATTTTTTTAACTATTGTGTCTTTTTTTCTTTTTTCCGTGGATTATAATGATTACGTATTGACTTTGATAATCATGGTAAATGTAAGACATCATCGTTGTTGTATAAGAGATGATAAAACTTAAGATTCAAGAGTAAGTGTGTGTTTGAACCACGTTATTTGGAAAGAATGTATTTTGGAATGGTAGATTGATGGAGAATGTGTGGTTGAAAAAGAGGGAAAAGTTATTGATGTGATGGAAAATATTATTTTTTCTTGAAAAATNTATTTTCTTCTTCTTTCTTATTTAGACTATCATTTCCTTTTTCTTTTTTAAAGTGTGTTTGATAGATATTATTGAGGAAAGAATAAATTTTAAATAGTGATATGATGGAAAATATGTGATTAAAAAGTAAGGAAAAATTATTGATGTGATAGAAAATATTATTTTATTGAAGAATAAGTGGTTGAGAATGAGTAGAAGAATGATAATGAAAATTTTAATGTATACCAAACGTGGACTTAATTGAAAATGTCAAATTTATGCGCGAAATGAAGTCTAAGATTTACTCAACTATATTATACTAACGAAATGTTTTTCGAAAACTAATTAAATGAAAATGAGATTTCTTTCACTAAGAGTTTGTTTGGTGTACATTAAAATGAGAAAATGCATTTTTTTTGATGTAGTGTGATAAGAAATATGTGATTGAAAAAAAAAAGAAAAAGTTATTGATATGATGGAAAATATTATTTTATTGAAGAATGTGTGGTTGAAAATGAGTAGAAGAATGAGAATGAAAAAAAAAATGTGGATCAAACATGGGCTAAGTTTNAGAGTTTGTTTGGTGTACATTAAAATGAGAAAATGCATTTTTTTTGATGTAGTGTGATAAGAAATATGTGATTGAAAAAAAAAAGAAAAAGTTATTGATATGATGGAAAATATTATTTTATTGAAGAATGTGTGGTTGAAAATGAGTAGAAGAATGAGAATGAAAAAAATAATGTGGAACAAACAGGGGCTAAATAACAATCATGGAATACATACATCAAAAATTCGCAATTCTAAATTCAAACATCACTTAGATCACACCGAGACACCCATAGTGACCTAAGATTCCAAGTTTAACTCGTGTTTTATGTTAATATTACTTAGCAACAACGTATCTAGTTAATAATGAAGAGAAAAATTAAAATATTTAGTTCTTGTTTGGTGGAGATTAAAATTTAATTTTTATTAAATTTTGATATAAATTGTTGAATTATATGATTGAAAATTTGTTGATCCATAATATGTGATTAAAATTAATTGTTAATTTTGACTTAGATTAAACTAAACGAGAGCCTAATTACAATGGAAAACTATGGGTCAATTATGATATTCTTTGTACTAAGCCCCCGTTTAGTCCATCTTGAAATGTTAATACATTTTTTTCTTTTCTTCAATTACATATTTTTTAATAAAATAATATTACACGTAAATTGAAAAAATTTCCTT
>CAIGRS010178158.1:0-11512 GCA_903798395.1 Fraxinus floribunda | reverse complement strand
TTTGGGGCGAGTCAAAATCTTGGGGAGGCGAAACTGAAAAATACATTACAAATTCACTAGAAATAGTGTACCGCAGACAATGTTGGGGGGGCGACTGCCCCCCCCCCCTCTAGCTCCGTCTCTGCTGCCAGATATGAATATGAATTCTAGTGAAGATCTAACCAGAAACTGGCAGAAAGACAAATCGAAAAATCTTTCCAACTTCTTGTGTTTGGCTTAGCTGGGGGAATGAAAGGATGGAGGTGGGCTATGAAGGAGAAGAAAACTTGTATCCTTTGTTTGTCATTATTACTGGTTTTATTTTTAAAGGCTATCCTCGAGGAGAAAATAGAACAGTTGCTAAAGGAAAGGGATGAAAATTTTCAAAGAGAGGTAACCGAAGCTCAATTTAATAAGCCCTCAAATATTGCATCATAAGTCATGTAATTGACTTAATTTATTCTTCACGGTATTTTCCATTTTTCACATTATGTTTAACCTTTATTTTGTTCTTTTATTATATCAAATAGATTTTGACTTTAGCAGGCTAGCCAAGAAGATAAAATAACAAAATTACGAAATGAAAAGGACCCATGCATGCAGAAAGAGGTAATGTCACTTTTAACTTTTAAGAGAAAGTGGCATTCAATAAAATGATTTTGCACGTGATTAATTCTTAACGCGCGTTTCTTTTCTCATACTTGTAAAAAAAATTGTATTTGGGTAGCAATTTTTTACTATAATGGCTGATACATGGAAGAGAAACTTGTATACTTAGGAAATATTTAAAAGGACAATGCTACATTTACTACATCATTTACTACAATGATGACTAAAATGTCAAGTGGCGCCCCCCTATTGGAGGGGCGCCGGGTGACTAAAATGTCAAGTGGCGCCCCCCTATTGGAGGGACACCGGGTGGGCCCGGCGTCCCTCCAATAGGGGGGCGTCACTTGACATTTTAGTCATCTATGTAGTAAAAGAAGAAAGTACATGAAGAATTATCCTATTTAAAAATAGTATCATATGGAATTTAGGCGTCTTAAACATTTAGTACAAGAGGAAAATTTCCAGGCTGATTTATTGAGGAAATTTCTAGACCTCCTCTGTTGATCTTTTTTAAACCTTTTAGGACTTGAACCATACGTTAGATTGGAAACCACTGAATATTGATTCAACCTTAATCATTTCTTTCATTTGAACTCCACACAATGGAAATTCTGTCTTGTTTTTCAAAGAGTTCTCCTGTTATTTGTTGTCATGTAATTCACATGGACATCATACATGCCATGATAGAGTTTTGCAATTGGTTGTCTTTATGTGTTGATGTTTTATGATTTTATATGTTAGTATTCTAGTCTTACCATTTTTTTGAAAGTTTATATATGTATTTTTGTTAGAGCTCGTATGCAAATCAAAATCTCTCGAAAGTTTTTACCAACAGTATAGTCAAGTAATTACCTATCATATGTACTGCGTTGATTAGATAAAAGTTAATATGTTCCATGATATACTTTTGATTTACATGATCATTCTAAATTTATTAATCATACTCTTATTGTTTCTATGGTGTGCAGGGTTTGATATACTTTTGATTTACATGTTCACTCTAAGTTTATTAACCATACCCTTATTGTTTCTATGGTGTGCAAGGCGCTACTATTTTATGGGATAGCTAAATTGTCAGTCGAAGAAGTTAACTTTGATATGGTGCAATCATTTTTTTTTTCAAGTAGTAGTCTTTTGAAAATTGTTGAGATGGATTTTACATTGACATACTGTATTAAACCGTATTCAATATTTTTATTTATTGAAACAATTTATGGATTAATTTTGTTCTGTTATTATTATAGGTTTGTTGCTAATCAAATAAATAAATAATTTTAAAAAAATTAAATTGATATATACGGCATGCTTTCACTGAATGCCGTAAAAGGCATTAAAAAGTTTAATACTTTTTACGGCGTGCATAAGTATTCCTTAAATTACACTTTTTTACGGTGTGCAATAGAACGCCGTAAAATAAAAGTGAGATACTTTTTTACGGTGTGCAACAAAACGCCGTAAAATAAATTTACAATGTTCTATAGACGACGTACTCTGCACGTCGTAAAAAGCGGCATGACTTTATATGTGTGCACACGCACACCGTAAAGAGATTTTTATGGTTGCATTGCACGCCGTAAAGAGTACATTTTGTTATAGTAAAACTTTCATGCTTCCTAGGATTTTGATGATTTCTTTGTGAGATTTATACTAAAGTTGGATTTAAATCAAAAGATATCCATATTTTATGCATAAGTGTCGTTAAACTTGAATTTGTACTCATTTTATATTTGAACAAGTAGGGGATTGTTGGATATTGTTCAAATTAACAATGAGAACTGATTTGGAAATTATGGAAGTGATTAATAATGAGAAAAATAAGCAAAAACAAAACGAAAACAAAAAATAGTGATGGCCTTAAAATGGCCTAGGCGGCTACTCGGCCTTGTGTTTCAATTATAGTGACCATTTTGTTGAACTGGGCGGGTGCCCAAAAATTTGCCCGTTTGGGAATTTTGAATTCTGGTATTATTTCGAAGGATTTTACTTCCTTTTGGCTTGGCTTTTGCATCTTTTGTGCACTGTGGTTGTAATTTTATAAATACAAGTACTTTTCATGATTGAAAACATATCATAAATATCAAATTCATTTATCAACATCCAAAATTAAAGATCAAACCTAGTTTTTTATATGTTTCTTCAAAGTTCATTTTTCAAGTTTTGTTTGATTGATTCCAATTTGGATTAAGGTTTGTTTACTTTTGCAAAAATATTTGTCATTAAAACCTTCAAGCACTTATCCCGATGATGACAAATATCGTTTGAGGATAGGGATTCATAATCATGTCATATCTTCCATTTTAACAATTTGTTATTAGTTTTATTTCCGTTCTTCATCCACTTTTCTCAACACTCTTTTGTCGGGTGACTAAAGAATATTATAACAATAAACTCTGCCATTTTGTCAATACAAATGGTTAATTGAAGCCCAATAAAGGAAGACCCATGTTTATTTGTAGCTGTTAAAATGTCTCCATTGGAAAATACTTTCCTTAATGTATAGAAGCCAAAGAATTTGGAGGAATCATAATGCGTTATACCTACTTCGCCGCTAGAGCTTGGTTAAAGAGTCTCGTGTCTCGGAATCGAGCCCTCTTTGCACTTTGGCATACAAATTTTGCTCCATTTAACTCACTGCATTATATCTTTTCCCACAAGTTGAACCCCACCATAACTGAAGCGAGATGCTCTAGAGATCATCACAAACCGGTATCGGAAGCTTGAATAAGCTCATAACATAGGTAGGTATCACCTGCGAGATAGAGTTTCCTTTCCAGTAGCATTGCAGCAACAAAGAAACCATTGCGCCATCCCATCACCTGCTTCCTGACTCGTTCTTTAATTGCAGAAAAAATTAAACTACTTGTACAGGAAAATCCCCCGTACAAGTTACATATGTAGTGTTGACAACCATGCATTGACTGCCAGAGCTGCATTCTTTGGGCAGTGTCCAATGACAGAATACTGTGTAGAAGATTAAGATCACAATGCTAAAAAAATCGAAAGCATACGAGACATATAGTTGGAGATGACTTTTTTACTAAAAATAGATTTTCAAAACTTATACGTAATTCTGAGCAAGAGATGTACATGCAAAAACTAAAATTGTTAATGAATCGCTTCAACGGCTACTTCGGGTGGTTTAGTCAATCTATTTTTTTGTGAGTCAATGTCTTGTTTGGTTCAATTAGAGAAACGGCCCAATTATTTGACAAGTTCTCTAGTAAATTAGACGGTCGAGATCGGATTTAACAACTATGATTGGAAGGTTCAAGTTTTCCTTGAACCCTATTCATTTTTCTTATTCTTCTTTCAATTCTGTATTATATTTTGTTTCAAATAATTTGCATACCTAATGGATTAACAGTACAATTTTCCAAGATAATAATACAAAATTACTTATTTGGAGCTTTTATATCGAAATATTAGAATAAATTTTCCAGAATTCCGTGTGCCTATTTTTCGGCCTCAGCAGCCTTCTCTGTGTGCTCCAACTTTCTAAACTATTTCACCAATGTGAGCCCCCATAAAACATCCATGTCCACTTAAAGTACGAAGTTCATTAGACAAATGGCATGTTAGAATACAGATTGGAAAAATATTATGGAGACTACGACGTTCAGCTCCTTTTGTCCCACTTTTGTCCTCGTTACTTTTACTGGCCAATAAGAAATTTGTGAAGACTTGTAATTTTGAAAAGTATGTAGCCGCCCTAATAGAGAATTTGTGAAGGGTGTTGGACCAGGTACCTGTGGAAAAATTTCTAGCCGCCCTTATCTCAGACCATAATCCAAGTCTATATGTGGGATTTTCGAATCAAACGTATTACCTTTGACCATAATCCAAGTTATATATGTGGGCTTTTCGTATCAAACGTATTACCTTTCCTAAACATGGCTTCTCTTCCATATTCATGGCCCACCACCACCACCTCCTCCCCATTTGTAACGAGGCCGTCCCGTGTTTTGATCGATGCGAAGCGAAGCAACCGCTTTCAGGTGTCCTGTGAGCAAAACCAGAAAGGTAGCGCCAAGAGTGATGATACCTCCCACGGGAAATTTGACAGGAGAAATGTGCTTCTTGGAATGGGAGGACTTTACAGTGCAGCCAATCTAGTTTCTGCTTCACCGGCAATTGCAACTCCACTGGCAGCTCCTGATTTGACCAAATGCACTAAGGGCACAAATTTGAACACTAGTCAACCATTGGACGTGGACTGTTGCCCTCCAGTAGCAACAAAAGTCATTGATTACAAGCTTCCTCCGGTGACCAAAATGCGATTCCGGCCAGCTGCGCATTTGGTCACGGAAGAGTATGTAGCTAAATACGAGAAAGCCGTCGAGCTTATGAAGGCTCTTCCGGCTGATGATCCGCGAAATTTTATGCAACAAGCCAATGTGCATTGTGCTTACTGTAACCTTACTTATGAACAAGTTGGTGACTCAGATTTGAAGATTCAAATTCACAATTCTTGGCACTTCTATCCATGGCATAGATGGTACTTGTATTTTTATGAAAGAATCTTGGGAAAATTGATTGATGATCCCACTTTTGGTTTGCCATTTTGGAACTGGGACAATCCTAAGGGTATGTCCATGCCAGCCATGTTCGTGAAACCTAGTTCGCCCCTATTTAATGCGAGACGTAACCAAAATCATCTGCCACCGGCTGCCACTGATCTTGCCTACTCCAGAACCACCCAATCGGTTGATACCCAACAAATAATTTCTAACAACCTTACGGTGATGTACAATGAAATGGTACGTAATGTACAGAACCTTGAGGATTTCTATGGAGCAAGATATAATACGGGGACGCAACCAGACCCCGGGCCAGGAACGGTGGAGCGTGGATCGCACTCAGCGCTTCACGTGTGGGTTGGTGAAGCCACAAGCTCTGGAGAGGACATGGGCAATTTTTACTCCTGTGGTCGAGAATCTATGTTCTTTAGCCACCATACTAACGTTGATCGGCTTTGGACAATATGGAGGGATCTAAGGGGTTCGAAAACAAAGGACTTTGTCGACTCGGATTGGTTGAATGCCAGCTATTTATTCTACGATGAAAATGCACAGCTTGTACGCGTGAAAGTGGCAGACACACTGGACAACCAAAAAATGGGGTACGAATTCCAAAAGGTCGATACTCCATGGCTGAAGAATAGGCCGGCCGCACGTGCAAAGAAGTCCAAAATAGCCACCACGGCTGCTCCATCTGTCCAGAGTACTTTCCCGTTGAAACTAGACAAAGTTGTCAAAGTTTTGGTTCCTAGGCCTCAAAAATCGAGGAGTAAGAAGGATAAGGAAAAAGAAGAGGAACTGCTAGTGATTGAAGGAATTGAAGTGGACACTGCAAAATTTGTGAAGTTTGACGTATTTGTGAACGACGAAGATGATAATCCAAATACGTTAGACAAGGCAGAGTACGCGGGATGCTTCTCGCAGGTGCCCCATAAGAATTCGACCCTGTCGAAGACTAAAATAAGGTTGGGATTGAGTGAATTGTTAGAGGATTTGGATGTTGAAGATGATGAAAAAATATTGATTTCTTTGGTGCCAAAAGCTGGAGGAGATGATATTACCATTGGTGGTATCAAGATTATATATGCTTCTTGAGTGCATGTTTAATGATCAAATACAATATTGAGCTATTTGATGTCGTGTGTATTGCTCATGTTTTACGCTTATAAGAGCTTAATTTGGTGTGCTATAATTTTAAAAATACATTTGCATAATTACCTATGAATTTGTTGCTTCTTGTAACTTATTTCTTGTTATATCCTTTAAACTATGTCGATTTATAAGTTTGCAAAATTAAGAGAGTTAAAACTGCTATCGTCTTGGTTGGACAAAGGCCCTTTTGATAAGGGTGGAACTCCACGAAAAATGGAATTGATTTTCCATTTTCCAACTTTATAGGTGTTTGATATGCTTTATTTTCTTGGCAAAATGTTTTCTTAGTTTTGATCTCACGTGCACCATTTCCTTGGAATTGTTGAAAAACTTTTCCCACCAAAATGGTGGGAAATGGTTTTCCTTTTTTTTTTAAAAAAAAACTTTTTGACAATGAAAATAAATTTCATAACCAATTGTAAAAAAAAAATTAAATTAATGGATAATTTTCATATAAAACGAAACCAAACGAATACTAAACTTTGATGAAAAAATGATTTTTTTAAGAAAAAAATTCGTTTTTTTTTTTTAAACTTTTTGGCAATGGAAACAAATTTTATAACCAACCGTGAAAAAAGTTATCATTTTAATAAACAATTTTCACGTAAAACAAAGTCAAACGAACACAAAATCTAAAAAAATTTCGAGTGAAAAATTACATCAATCAAACGTACTAAATTAACAATTCCATGCAAAACAATTTCTAGGCAATTACTTTCCCTGGAATTCATTTTCTTTCCAACCATTTTTCACCCTTACAATCAAACGGACCCTAAGAATGATATTATTTCGAAATCAATGTGGAGTACAGGCTAAATATTACATGTTCAAATAGTGGGACGTCTGAAGCAGAAACCAATCCCTTCATAGATGGTATGCCGTATGCACAATCGACTGCCTCGACACATTCTGAAAGGGCCAAAGTGATAGAAATGTGGTTTCAAGATAGAAATATCGGAGGTTGACAGCATGTTGGAGAGAATTTTTTTAAGAAAATTATATTTGTACATGGAAAATGCACGGACAATTTTATAGGTGCTGAGATGACATGCCTGATTGACTGTTATAATAATGTTTTGTCCAAAATCCAATGAAATGTTAGCACGTGGTATTGTGTAAATCAATCTGTACATTTCCTGTGTACATGTAGCATTGCTCATTTTTTAACTGGGTCTATATATGTAGTGGAAAAGACTTATTTTTCATGAATTGACTAGCAATAAATGAGTACAGTCGGGGGATGAGCAGTTCCATTGTTGAGAGGGTCCAATCGAGTGCGGAATTGTAAGCAAAATATTTGACCCTTGAGCTAAGTTTCTGTCATTAGAAACTCAAATTGCGAGGCCTGCAGGGAGGCAATTTTTTAACCATGTTTGGAGAAATTCATTCGTGTATCAGCAGGAACTACCATGCCTATTTTGGGTTCTTGGGGAGCTCCTTGCGCTGCCACTCCAACGACAGTACTCGGGGCAGCAAATGGAACAAAATGGGTTCATTTGGAGACACCAATGATATACCTATGAGAATGCGTTAGTTTATTACGAAGAATTTATTGAATGTTCAGATTTAGACTATGATTATTACGATGGCACTCCCATTTTTATTTTTTTTTAATAGCGAGGATGACATCGAAATTATATAGAGACGATTCTTGGATAGTTTAGACAATGCAAAATATATTGGAGCATCAGTTTTGACCAAGATCCTGATATGAAAATCCACTAGTTGAATTCAAAACCAATTCTCAATGTGCGACAAGCAATCATAGGAATATCCTATGCTGCATGTCACGAGTTATTATGTTTCTAACAGATGTATTGGGAGTAAAAGAAATCTCACATCGGCTNTGAATTGCTCCATTCCCAGCCTCAATTTATAGAAGAATTAACCGCCTCATTCCATTAAATAATGGCTGCAAATTGGCTGAAGTTATCTCTTGGAATTAACAACACAAACGGCCGGAATTTTGCTGGAAACTGTTGGAACTTGTTGGCTGAATTTAATCAATAAATGGGCTGAGATAAGCTGCAATTTTGGTCGGCCAAAAGTTGTTCCTTAATCAAGAAGAAAACAGAATTAAATTGGCTTTATCCAACAATCTCCATTGGTATGAGGCCTATTGGGGTAAAGCCCAAAAGCAAATCCATGAGGGTTTAGGTCCAAAGTGGACAATATTATATCAATGTGGAGATATGTGGTGTTCATAAACCCAACAAGATGGAAGGAATAAAGATTTTGGATAATGTAAAGAAACCAATGGTCATCATAAATTGGCTTCGTATATGCTCGAAAGAGATGTTGGGGTGCAACAAGCGTGCTCTAAAGTCCATGAGTTGGTTCACTCAGATAATGCCAAGATTTGACTTTTCCTCAGTGAGACCAATTGAATTTCATTGAGATGATTGAAACTTGGTTCTAAGTACTAGGGGTATAAGAGCTAGGGAAACAGGTTCGAGTCACAAGAGCGCAAGGATTATTGGGGTGAAATAAGTTCTTTCTTAATTCTATGAATTGGTTCACTTGAATAAGGGTATTCAAATGCATAAAGGCTTAGTCTACTCTCACTCAATGCCAATTAATTTCCAGGTAAGATGATTGAAACCAGATACCACACGAGAATCGTGTAATACTTAAAGGCTTCATTAGTTCCTCAAGAGTTATACATGATTTGCAGGTAGACGATATGCAAAGAATGATGAAGATAAGTATAGATGGATGAAGATGTAGTATGGCTAGTTTTGTTTTATTATAAAATCTTATTTCTGTGTTTAATCTTTTCATTTATTAGTAATTACTCGGTATTTTTCAATATTTCCAAGGACTGTAAGGACTATGGTGAAATCTCAATTAGTTGGCAATTATGTTATTTTTCTGTATGAAATGAATACATTTTGGGAGATTTTGCGTCTTTCAATCCAACTTCTGTTATTCAAATGTTGAATTAACAATTATTGTGATCTTGTTCTTGTATTTTTCTTTATTCGATGCATCAATTGTTTAGGTAATTTTTTAGCAAGACCAAAGAGTAATGAAATCAGAAATATGTTCTTAAAAATTTAATTAAATCATTGTTGAATTATTTATTAAGATGGTTTAAGTTCATGCTATGGTTATATGAATAAGTTGTGATTTTATTTTATTAAGTTTTTTGATCATTATCAATATATATTTTTCGCACTTTCATTTAAGTATACTATGGAACCAAGAACATGTTGAATTTCTATTCATGTGTATTAATGTTCAGTATAATGGTGTACAAGTATTATTAATTATTTTCAGGTATATACACATGGGAGTCGAACAGGACACCGTTGGGCATGTCCACATGGGCAAAGCCCCTTTGCCAGAAGATACTGTCAGGCCCCCCACCAATAGGGGGGTGTCCGGGTTTGACCCGGGCACAAATCTTCTGGCACAGAAGGGCCCCTATTGGTGAAGGGGGGGCTCTGTCCACATTAGGTTGAGTGATGCTGCATGAATAGGGCCACGTCGGCCTGTCCAAGCAGGTAGCCCCCAACAAGAATAACCCCATTAGGTTAGTATACTCAAGAGTCTGATGGGACATTACATAGGTGTAATCAAGTTAGAGCTGTGCTTGGTGTACATTATGGATACCATAATGGTATCCATAATTTACACCAAGAATTGTCCATCAAGTTATATGTGTTCAATGTACAAAGCATATATTTAGGGCTTGTTTGTCTCCCATTTTGAGAGAAGAAATAGAGTTTTAAATAGTATTTTTTGGAGAATGTGTAGTTGAAAAGTAAACTAATTTTATTGGTTTGTGTATAGAATATTTTATTAAAAAGGATGAACCGCATCCCAGACAGCCCCCACCTGCCCTGCCCTACCATGTCCTGGGCTTTGGTAAAAGAGGTAAATCGCATGTTATGCCTCCAAAAGTATAGGGTGGATGGCTGCTTGTACACTTGTACTTACCCAAGGGCCAAATCCCTATTTTAGGATTCGAACCCTTGATGCGGCAGTCTCAAACAAAGTTGGAGTTTTTCCACCTTCCCTTTTTACCACTTGGAGATGTGCCCTGGGGGTGTGTAGAATATTTTATTGAGTGAATATATGGTGGAGATTGTTTACTTTAGCAAACAATGTTTGAGAAAATGGATGACAAACATGGGCTTAGTTCATGTTTGATAGCTATTATTGAGAAAAAAAAAATGATGTTTCGAATAATGAGTTTTTGGAGAATGTGTGGTTAAAAGATAGGGAAAAGTTTTAGATATACGTCTAAAATATTTTATTGTGTGAATGCGTGGTTAAAAATGAGTGAGAATTAAATTTGTTTACTTTAAATGGAGACAAACAAGTAATGCCTCAAATTTATGTATCAGGCCATGTCATGTTTCAAGAATTACTTGTCTAGCATATTATATTTAGTGGATACATTGTATTGATTTTTATTTGATGACCTTAAGCTTATGCAGAGTAAAATTTATTCCCAAAAACAATTTATTAACTATTATGTTCGTTGTAAACAAATATTAGAAAGGGTCTAAAAATGTGATAAAAACACTAAATCCATACATGGGTACAAGCATCTGTTAAGAATTAAGACTAATTACACAATTTTCCCTCCTTGTTCAGAAAAATTAAGAAGTCAGACAAATATAAAATAACAGTTGTACCATTTGTACATTATAACTTGTAGATTTGTTTACCAACACATGATGCGTCAATGTTTGATTGGGTCAAAATCTCATCTACCAAAAAGAAAAATCATTTTTTTTTTTTTTAACATCATCAATCTGTAAAAGATTAAGAAAATAGTGATGTACGATATATATTTTTCATAAAATAATACAAAAGGTAAAGGACTATAAAAAAAAATATTTCATTTATGAAAATTATTACAATCATATAAATTTATGTCCAAACCCCTTAGTATTGAAAGAAAAATAATCTAAGGCCCCGTTTGATAAGCCATTTTTTCCATGAAAGTAGGAAAAAAATATTCCATTTTCTTGCTTTTAGTTTGTTTGATAAACAATATTTTCCCACCCCCACGCGACATTTTGCCTTGATTTGAGGGAAAGTGGTGGGAAAATGCAATTCCAAGTTTTATTTTTTTTAATGGAAATAAATTTCATAATCAATTGTAAAAAAATAAAAAAAAAATCACTTTAATGGACAATTTATGTAAAACAAAACCAAACAAACACTAAACTTTGATGAAAAAAATGATTTTTTAGGATTTTTTTTTTCTCATTTTTTTTTTTTTTTAATTTTTTGGCAAT
>CAIGRS010178113.1:0-15350 GCA_903798395.1 Fraxinus floribunda | reverse complement strand
TACTTAATTTTTGAGTAGACGGAGTTAAAATTGTACACGAAAAACATGTTATGTGTACAATTTTTTTTTAAAATCGAAATATTATTAAGAAAATAATAAAGTTAATTATATGACATTCTAAATATCATTTACCTGATTACACGTAATTTCTTCATACTTATGTTGTATTTGAAAATGAGCTCTTGCAATCCTTTACGCATATCAATTCTTTCAAAATATATNAAAGTTAATTATATGACATTCTAAATATCATTTACCTGATTACACGTAATTTCTTCATACTTATGTTGTATTTGAAAATGAGCTCTTGCAATCCTTTACGCATATCAATTCTTTCAAAATATATTCTTTCAGTCAGCTCCTGACTTCGGACAGAATTTGCTTGCACTAAAAGTAGACTCCGAAACTACAGTACTAATCGAATGTGTTAATAGATCTTTTGCAATGACAGAAACAATAGGATATTTTTGTTAGTTTTGCCAAAAATCAAGTAAATCACATTGTATCGTACCAATAGGTTTTACGTTCCTAAGCATTTGATGATTAAAAAAATCTAACTAATTCAGCAAGCATTCCAGTAGAACTTGAGTCCGATGTCAGATTATGCGTAGGAGACATACTAGAAGAATAACCTTTTGCATAATATCTTTCATTCTAATGCTTTCAAATAAATTTATTAGTTCCGCATCGTCTTCCTCAAGATTAGAAGATGGGCGTGTGTAGAGGGTCCTTGACTAATATTTGCACCCAATCTCTGTGCATACAATTTGTACATAGAAGTTAAAGTGGTTTCTAAATACGATTGAGTGATAGGTTTGTCAAAATTTAAACAGTTTGTGATTTTTCGGATTACATATTTAGGCCATGTTTGTTTCTTATTAAAATCAGATTTTAATATAAGTCAAAGTCAAACAATCAATATTAACCATATTTTTCATGAGTTCCATAGTTTTTCAACCACACATTTCAAAAACTTCTATCACAATCTACTAAAAATCTAATTTTAATCCCTACCAAATACCCACTTAGTGCTCTTAATCGTACATGGGGTCCATTACGCTTGTCAAAGGAAATAAAATAGGCAAGTCTTCTCAATATTTTCTAAACTTAGATTCCATAGAAAATATTTCTAAAAAGCGAGATCATTTTTATATTTTTGAAAAGCTCTTGTAACGACAAAAAGACGTTTAAGAACTCTTGAACTAGTGGGGTAGTATACCCAAAGTTAGATATTTGTGGAATCATAAAAATTTGTCAATTTTTTTTTGAATTTTAAGGCTAGTTCCCGATTAGAATCAATCAAAATAGAATCGTCATTTTTTACATTTATAGAGTTATAAAATTCAATAATTAAATGTTCGTATCTTTTACGTAATTTTAATGAGTGGAGTTTCATCTATGCTCTATGTCGATTATAATTTTTTTACAATCTTGGCTACATTGTGCACAAAGTTCCTCAAATGTTTGTTTCCTACTTGGTGATATGGTAATATATATTAGAGCATTTCGAATTTTATCAGTTGGATTATTAATATGTTTCAAATCATTTTACACAATTAAATAAAAAATGTGACACACACCCCGTACATGAAACAAAAAATCACCAAAATCATAATTAATTACTTTACAAAATTTATCTATAACAAACTTATTGACGCTGCATTGTCAAAACGTAAAATAATGAATTTTACTTTCTCAACATTATTCCTTGATAATTTGCATGAGCGTTAAAAATATTGTTAGCGTTATGAGGAAATTTAATCATCTTAAAAGCAATAATTTTGTTATGTATCACCCAAAGTGGGTCTATGTTGTGTGTAATTGCTGCTATATAACCTTTTTTATTTATATTTTCCCATAAATTTGTAGTAAGCGATATTACATCACCATATTTATGTAAATCATTAATCAATTGGTTCCTAGTTCTAACGAAACGCTCAAGTGTATCATTACAAAGAGTGTTTCAACTTACTCCTACGTACCTTCACTTATTTCCTCAAAATACATCCGTGTGCTTAATGTTGAAGAACAGGTACAGGAAAGAGTACCAATGGCCAGTTGTGTTTGAGATCCACCAACAAGCCCATTTTGGCCTTACAAGAATTGCTTAATTCTTGCAGTATCTTTATTGACTTTTATCGTTTCTACACTTGTTTTAATGATGTCAAATTCTACTGTTATTCATTCTGAAGCCTTCAATCCACTAATTAAAAGTTGTTCAAGAAAATAATTCTTGGTCTCAAAAGAAGTGTTGCCTCTTCCTAAATATTATCAATATTGTATTAGGATGTTATTTTTTTATAAATGTTTGAAATGAATTCAAGATTTACATTGCAATTTCTCTTCGATGACATTACTTACTATCTCTTGTGAAAAATCTGCAGATTTTGCATTTGAGGTTGGAAGGGTCAACTAAACAACCACCATAAAATTGTTACTGGTACATTCTACAATCTTCATGTCATTTGATTTTTTTCTTTACATTTTCTAATTTCTTAAATTACATCCTTCAGATACTACTTTATAATTTGATAATAGAACTTGTATGCTTAAAACAATCACCTTTTGGGATAACATATTACTGTGTGGTAACTTCAGAATCATCCTTACTCCGACTGTGACTAAATAGGCATCCCTTATACTCTGTCTTTGTTCTACATAACTCAGAACCTTTAGATTCCAAAGTGCTCCTTCGAACTTTACTCTCATTAACTAAAAACTATATCTTCATCAATTAATATCATGGATTGACTGTCTCATAAACGGAGTACAAATATAAGAACTCATGCTCACACATCGAGGTGAGCTTATAGTAATGGGAAATTTTTTAGTTGTACTGATACTAGATCTCTCTCTTGAGACTGACCCATCGTACACATCATTAACATTATTTATATCAAATAGAAATTGATTTTCTTTCATTCATCCTTTTTAACACTTCCCAGGCATCCTAAGCTTTCTCCTAAATCAACGACTTGTTATTCTTCATGAATTCAAATTGATACTAAATGCAATTTGTCACATATATATATATGAGAGGAAGGTGGAGACTTAAGTCTAATTTTATCCTATTATTTGGATTAAAAGATAATTTAAACCACATATTGACTGGGCTACTTAAGCTGATTTGACATTCATCTCTTGCATTATTGTGATTATGATTCATTGCAATTAAAAACTGTTGTTTTCTCCATCCAAGCATTTGTGTTCCAATATAGAAGCTTATTTAGTTTACTTGTATAGCAGAAGAGAGGTAATAGAGTGAATACCTGTGCCACGATGCAAAAGACAAGAAAAATGGTTTGGCATCATCAATATCCTAGATACAAAATGGCAATCTTGGAATGTAAATATTCTGTTCAAGAAATGTCTTCGGATGCCCTTAAGCATCACTAAGGCCCATTTGGCATGGATTTTGGGAAGTCAAACTTTTGGATCCGTTTGGTTAATAATATTATGAAAGTGTTTTTTTTTTTTTTCAATTAGAAGAGCTTAGAGGAAGTTGATCCATGTGGCTTTCTTTAAAAGCACTTTCAACATAGGAAGCTTTTTTGAAAAAATTGTTTTCAAACAAAAATTAAGGTATTTTCTCGATAATATTCCACCAAGTTAATCTGGATTAGAGCAAATTTTGAAGTAGAAGAAATGATCATAACTTCTCATGATTTATGCCTGGAACATTAGATGGTAATCTTAGAAATGTCAAAATAGAATTTAGTTGTACGTCTTGTTTTCTTTACATTTGTCTACTTCCATCCAAAACTCCCAACATCTAGGTATATGCATTGTAGCTTGGGGAGAAAATCTCAAATTTGTATTTGGAAAGTCCAAGAGTATTACTTGGAGTTCAAATGCCCTTTTCGTTGAGCTTCTTTAGAGTGCTCTATCTTTAGATTATACCAAAAGTGAAAAATATGTACTTATTAATGAAACTTTTAAATTGACAAAATTATCCTTATTATTCTCTACAAATACCAATTAAATAAATTTCAATTTGTATAATTTAAAGTTCACTTTTTAAAAAGATTAATTATGTGTTTTATTGTAATTTTGTTATCATTTTAAGTATGAAATGACAAATATGTCATTTGAGGATGCGATTATTAGCAAAAAACTCCCCTAAAAACGTTTTTAATTGAGATATACCCCGTACCTATGGGAAACGCAGAAGAATCCCCCTATTTGAAACATTTTGTACGAAATACCTCCATATTGTCAGATTTTCCTTTATGAACAGTAAAAATGTCAAAATTAAAAAGTAATAATTGTGCTAAACTTTTTATTCTTTTATAAATTGTACCCAAATTTTTTTTTTTTAAAGTATCACCCACAATTTGAAACATTTGAAACTTTATTTGGAACGAGAACAAGAAATGAAACTTTAGATATGAACATTAAGGTTCTCTTCTCCTTGTTGTTTTCAGACTGTTTTTGGTTTTCGATTTTTCAAAATACTGAAAACGCGTTCTCTTTCTCATTTTTTAAAATGAATTTTTGAAAACACAAAAAACAATTGTACTGAAAACACAAAACATCCCGTACAAAACACCTTAGAAAACACCGAAAACACCCATTTTCATCTTATCCTCTCTCTCCCTTCTCCCGTGACCCAACTTCCTTTCTTCCTCTGATTTACAATTCCTTTCTTCACCTAAACCCACATCTCCCAGCCTCCGCAAGAGAGCTTTCCGACGCCGGTCTACTTCCAAATTCCCTACGCCTTTCCACCTCCAACGCATGTCCGCTCTTTCTCAGCCTGTCAAAACTGTGGCGCGACCTGTCGATCCTGCCCCCTGCCCGTAGCCTCAAAATCAGGTAAAATTAACTTGTTTTTCTGTGACTTGTTTTCATTAATTGCTCTTCTTCAATCAGATCTATGTGATGTGTTTACTTGTTGTGACGATGATTAGATTTTGAAAGGAGGGAGAAGGGCGGGGCGGGGTGGATTTTAGAAATGTAAATTAACACGAACAGAGAGCAACATGGCATGGGGTTTGGTCGTCTGTCCACGCACTCGTGAATTGGAACCCAAAATATATATTTTCTGTATAAGTTGAAATTCTTACGTGTTTTGGGTAATTAATTAAATATTTAGGTTCATTTAATGATAAAAATAAATATTGTGGGTCTACATTTATTTGAATATGCCCTTAAATACTGGGATATAGGGCTGCCAGAAAAGAACCTATACATCAGTTGAGTGTTGCTAATATGGGATTGTTGTATTGAATTTGTGGGGAAACTTCAAGAGTCAGAAATGAACATAGACGTGAATTGGTTGAGTTTGTGACTATTGAACATAAATTATTGGAGAACCATTTGAGACAGGTTTGTGCAAATTCTAAGAAGACCAAATGATGCACTGGTTAGGAAAAGTGACAAGTATTAAACAAAGTCTGAGAAAAAACATTCAACCTGAAATCACACCAGATGAGTTTATGAGAAAAACTTCGTGCTTTTATTGATTAATTATGTACACGGTCCTTTTGTAAAACTGGAAGAAGAGGATAGGTGCAGCCGACTAGTAAAATATGGGATAAGGCTTTATAGCATTGAGTATTTGTTCTGAATGTAATTGTTGGATTAGCAATATTATGTCTGCCATGGTAAATGATAAATTCTTCTGCCAGTTACATAACAATAACTTACACATTTTTGACTGATCCATTTTATCCTTGTTGAAGGAGAGGGGATTGCTTAGGTGTCTGGATGTGAATGATACATTTTCAATTTGGATGCTGCTATTTAACTTCATCTCTGTTTTTTCAAATTCAAACAATTTATATTATTAAGGGCATAGATTTTAAAGTTATGGTTGAGGTGGAAAGCTACTATGATTAGACTTAGGCCCCGTATGAGCCACCTTATAATCTCATTAAAATGAAAAATATGATCGTTATCCATCACATTAATATTTAAATTCAAATTTTCTATCTCTTATGTGGACCCCAATAACGATTATATTTTTTATTTATATTCTACAATAATTTGGCTCAAACAAGGCCTTAATTTGGTTTTTTTTTTTTGCCCTTCTCAACTCTGCAGTTTTCAGTTTATTGTTGTTGATAATAATTATAAAGAGATGCTGCTTTTTTCTGCCCTATCTGGATTTGGTTGACACCAGCGGTTACTATTATGCTTCGTATTTCTATTGGCCCAAGCTACATAACTTTAGTTTAAGGCTATGCAGCACATGAAAAAGAAGTAGTAGCGTCTGTGATACAAGTGTCATTCCAGGTTTCTTGTTTGATTTCTGATGCACATTAACACGATATTTTGCATGTGGTAAAATCCCAGGTGTGCTACCTGTTTACCATTGCTAGTGTAAGAAGGCATTATGTTTCTTTATGTTTGTTTTTAATAACAGTCTAACCCTCAATACTAGAAAGAAAGGATAATTTGGAATTGATTTCAATATTAGGAAATGGTATATATTATCCAGGAATGACTTGTACATTACGTGATAATTTGATTTATATTCGATATAGAACATGGGTGGTCACAGAGTTAAGAATAAAGAACAAATGTCATGGTCGGACGAGAATGGACACTCTTTTATCGAAATTCTTTACGAGAAAGTAAAATCAACGTATTGCAATGTTCTACATTCACAAGACACGAATGGGGCAAAATCAATGAAACCATGATAGCCTCAACAAAAATGGATTACGGCATACTATCTAATTTCCCTTTCACCTTCCGTTTACGTAAGATTTTTGGGTGATGTACTATTTTCATGTATGAACTTAGTGATAATGTTGGTTGTAGAACTGATGTTAATTTTTCTTTTAATATCTCAATGCTAGATAACTTGTTTTATTTGAATCAATGATGGTTGTTATAACTAATAATAATTACTGTGGGTATATTTTGTTCACAGTATGGATGACAATGTGAATATCGACGATTCTGTTGATGAAGATTCGAGTGATGATAATTTGTTATTCATGGATGAGTTGGACGCAAGTTTTGACGATTTAATGATGCTTAATATGATTGTTGTTTACAAAAGAAGTACCATCGGCAGGATACCTTGTAGGATTTTATTGCTTACGGGAAAAATGTATATGCTAGAACTAAATGAACATCCGGACGTATGCGATTGTAATTTTTGTATGCAGAAACACGTTTTTATGAATTTGTGTGATATTTTGAAAGAGAAAGGACTCTTGGAAGATGGAAAAAAAAGTGGGCGTCGAGGAGGGTGTCATGACACATTTTTAAATTTTGTTTAGTATTTGCTTGTTTTGTCATGACACGTAAACTTCTAATCATATCGATTGAATTGTTTTGCCAAGTTTAATTTATGTTGTGTTTTTTATATCTAGAAAAAAAATATTTCAAGACCAACTTCAAAATTTATATGTTATATAATATTATATTAATATTAAACTATTATAATTTATTGAATAATCAGATTTCTTGAATAAAATATTATAAAAAAAATTTCAAAATTTCAAAGTAAACGCGTTTTTTCATTTTCATGTTTTTAGAAGCAGTTTTTTAAAATATCAAAAAGAACACATTTTTAATTATCTAAAAACGACACTCAAAACACAGCGCAAAATGAATTCAAGACTCAAAATACAAAACTGAAACACAGAGATCACCCTTTAAACTTTTGCAATAAACTTAGAGCCTTGTATCACCACTTTCTAGCCACCAAGACCACTAGATCCCACCACCGCCAATCTCGTCTCACTCCCCTCTACAGCCTTCAACCAACCGTCAGCCAAGAAACAACAAGAATCAACAGAAATCGCAACCCGAAAACCCAATGTCGTGCACCCCTCTTTTGTTAGAAAACCCATCTCAGTCAATGCCCACAGTCGTGCACTACCACCTATTGATAGCCCTCATCCAAACGATCAGGATTATGACCTAACATCAACTAATAATACACCATTTCGTTCTAATGATGATCAAACATATCCGACAGTCGTGAACTCGAATTTGCCTGCTTCAATTTGTGTTTTCACGCGACATTGAATCAACAAATTGACATCAGTCGAGTCTTAATCAGGTCTCTTCAACCATGGGCAACATTACAATTTCATCAATTGCTCTAGAAATTGTTCCAATTTCAGATTCAAAGTTTGCCCCCTTCTTGCGCGAACGAACGACAGCACCCCCATTTCAATTGGCCAATCTACTATGCTCCAATCTACCAATTCAATCATGGGCAATTCAATTCAATCACATACAACATTGGGTCATGATCCAATTGATCCATTGAGAGAGAAGTAGAAATGGGTGAAGAATTTTGTAGGTTTTTTGTTTAGTTTGGGGTAGGATGTGGTGGGGGTGAGAGTGGGTGGAAGATAAGTTTTAACGGTTTGGGAATATAGGTGGTACAAATAAAAGATTTTGGTGTAATTTGTAAAAAAAAAAAAAAAAGGTTTAGGAGCACAACTATAATTATTCATTTTTAATTTTTGCAATTTTTAGTGTTTTTTTAAAAAAAAAGTTTAGGATCACAATTGTAATTATTCATTTTTAATTTTTGCAATTTTTACTATTTTTAACGGTAAAATTAACGAAATTGGACGGTGAGGGGTATTTCACACAAAATGTTTCAAATATTGGGGTTTTTTTTTATGATTTCCAATAGGTAGGAAGTATATCGCAATTAGAAACGTTTTTAGGGTTTTTTTTGCTATTAATCATTTGTGAATGTGTTAAAATATATTGAAATTACAAATAATGTGTATTACTAAAAATAAATAATTTTTAATGATACAATAATATTCCATGTTAATTTAATTAAACTATAATAATTGATTTTGTAGGATGTGAAAAAAGCAATTATTGATAAAAAAAAATAGTCCTTGTTTGTTTCTCATTTTTTTTAAATATATTTTTCTCTCTTCTTTTCAACAATACATTCTTCAATAAAACAATATTATACGCAAATTCAAATTTTTGCTTATTTTTTATTCACAAATTTTTCATCAATTAATTATTTCAAAATGCATTATTAATCTTTTAATGCGACTCAAACAAACTCATAATAACCAGCGGACCTGCGGGGTCCTGGTTAGAGATGGCAAAAAAAATCCGTCCTGCTCCGCCTCGGGTCGCGGGGCCCGAGCAAGGGTGCCCAGCCCCGCCTAGTTAAAAAAAAAAAAAAAAATTGAACATTGTTTGTTTAATTTTGGACATTGTTTGCTTTTATTGTTTGGTTTGGATATTGTTGTAGTTATTTTAAGTATTGTTTGCTTTGGATTATAAAATTTTGAATTTGTATTTAATTGAAAATTTTTGGTTTTAAAAAAAAAAATCTAAATGGGGCATTAAACGGAGCAAGAACCCGCCCCGCCCCGCCCAATCAAAGGCGGGGCGGGGCGTGGGACGGGGCGGGGGCGGGGCTTGGCGGGGCGGGGCGGGGGTGCCCCGCCCCGTTGCCATCACTAGTTCCAGCTTCTTTTTAATATATCTAATTTATTGAATTTTTTTTCCCCTTTGGAGGGTTCTATATATTTATTTAACATCCACTTTAGTATCATTATAATTGATAACTGGCTTTTCATTTTTATCTGAGAGAAAGTGATGAAATCCCATAAACTTTTTACTAGGTTTGTAGTGCTTCGGACAATAAAATTTATTGGGGTTAAAGCTGATTTTCACACACAAAAAAATAATTTACGTTCTTGAAAATTTGAGCGTTTGTTCGTGGTTGACCAATGGTAATCAATGACCACATGATCAGCGATATTAGTCGATCAGCAATATTAGTCGATGATCTTGGACGATACACCTTTAAATGAAAATTGATTAGTAGTTGCCCCCTGGGGCACATTCAAGTTAGCAAAGGAAGGGCATTATTGGGCTTGCAACCTTAGGGCGGGGAGTTCGATTCCTGGTTGGAGCAGCTGAGTGATGTAATAACCAATATTGGTTGGAGCAGCTTGGTGATGTAATAACCATGGAAGAAGGCTCCCTTGGGGTCAGGAGTATAAAGGGTGCTTGAACCCTAGTCAACTTGGACATAACCCGCAGTTTACCTCCGTCAGTTACTGAGGGGCCGGTGGCTGGTGGTCCAGGAAATTAGTCTGGTTAAGCTGGAATACCTGGGTACAAAAAAAAAAATTTGATTAGTGGTTTTCTATTACTATCAATTAGTAACCGTTAATGATTACTATATAAAAGTCATCAACGACTTGTTAATGACCATTAATGTTGGATCGGTGATTGATGAAGGGGTAATCATACAGTCATCAATGAAATGTTAAATATTATACTTTTATTTTAATTTAATCAATCATTTTTTATTCAATTTAGCTATCAAACTTCATTTTATGTTTTCAAATCAATTACTTTATTCACTCTCATCAAGTCCCACGAACATTTTTGAATTGACTAACTAGGGCTTTCCGTGTTTGAATGAGAAAATCTTTCTATCCAACAATATTTTTTTAGTCTATCAAACAAAAAATCATAGAAAACATATTCATCTTTAAAATTTAAGTACATTTCCTTTCAACTTCATGATTATCAAAAGGTCCTTGCGATATGCATGCGATGTCTTACTCACATTATGTGAACATCTATAGTATCGTGGACCCCACCCCACTCACATTATGTGAACATCTATATGTACATCTATGTACACATAGATTAACCATTTCTCCAAATTATCACCTAACCAATAAAAAACTTAACCCCACCTCTGTACCCCTCTCCTCTGTATACGTGTGTGTATATGGGTAAAATTCTCGAGAGTGCCTCAATCTATTAATGTTGTGTGCTTGATATTCCCATCAAACGATTTTTTTTATTTAAGCCCTTACTTGGTGTAGCATAAAAAGCTGATAAAACCTAAGTAAAAGTTAACAATTAATTTTAATCACATATTTTATGGGATTCACTATTTTTATCAATTTTGCAACCACACGTTTCATCAAATTTTATCAAAAGCTAATAAAATATGATTTTTAGCTATATCAAATGGGGCTAAATGCCAAAGGTCCTTGCGATATGCATGCGATGTCTTACTGAAAGGGTAAAGTCGTTCAATTTCTTTCTATATTTTAAAAACCAAATGGTGACGGTTTGAAATTACGTTAAATGTAGCCCCTTTAGGACATTGTGGTCATTTAAAGATTAAATATACATTTCTCATCAACTAGAGAAACCGTGCATAATATTGAAAAGTTAGGGACTTGACTGTCACACTTATAAAAAGTTAAGATCCTCGAGAAATTACATAAATGTCCAATTTTTTTCTATATTATAAAAATAAAATGATGACCATTGAAATTACAATAATGCTCATTTTCAGAAAATTTTAGAAAGTAAAAGATCGGGTGCACGTTGTGGACTCAGGTGGTCATTTACTGACTAACTAGATATTTTCTTTAATTGAAGATACCGCGCATAATATTAAAAAGTTGAGGACATGATTGTCACGCTTGTAAAAAGTTGGGTTCTTCGAGAAATTTACATGTATGTATATGTATATACACAAACAAGCGCGATCTTCTGCTCTCAGTAGTTAAGATAAAAAAATTTTGCTTCTAACGGAGCAAGAGAACCTCAACTATGATTCTCTCAAAGTCAAAGAGCCATAATTAAGATTTTCTTGCTACATCAACTGCGAAAGTTTTTCATATTAGCTATTAGGAACAGGAGATCAATTTCCTCCGCACAAATACACTATAGAAACATTGGAAAAACAATAGCTCATTGGCCACCATTTTTAACTGTAAACTAATCATTGATGAATCCACCATAGGACAAACAATGCCAGTGTAACAGAGTCGTGTGCCAGTTGAAGCAAAGCTACGCACCACCACCACCCACCTACACAGCCCCACCTCCACCCGCACAAGGAAGCTTCATTTCCATCGTTCCATAAGAAAATGAAACATGAGCTAGTTTGACGTTGAAGGCCCGGAATTGCACCCCCTCCACCCGCCTATTACGGACTCGGATTTGTGTGTATTATTACTTTCACACATACATACAGCCTATACTACACATACACATTTTTCTTTTCTTTATTTTCACTTTCCTCCATTTTCGTCTCCTCTCTGCTTCATAACTTCTGTCACCTTTTCCCTCTTCCAAGTTCAGCTTTTGTTTCACTTTTTGTTTTCTTATTTGTTCCAAAAGTAGTTCCCTACTCCACTTTGGAAAATCATCTTATCCTCCTTTACTGATTCTTCTGTGAAATGGAAAAAGAAAATTTGTTTCTGAATTGTGGGTCGGAACATTTTCAAAATTTTTTCTGTAATCCCAGCTGGGAAAAATCAGTGGAACAAAATGATCCATTTGAGTCTGCATTAAGCTCAATGGTTTCTTCTCCAGTTGCTTATGCTACTGCCTCTGGCAGCAACGGTGGAGAGAATATTGTGATAAGAGAACTGATTGGTAGACTAGGAAGCATATGCAATTCAGGGGAAATTTCTCCAATTACTAATACTTCACGATATAGCACCCCGTTGAATTCTCCTCCAAAGGTTAATCTGTCAATGATGGATAATCAAACCCGGGGGAATTTGCAAAACCCTGGAAATAATTTTCCAAGCTTTGCACCATTTTCGACCGATCCAGGATTCGCGGAAAGGGCTGCAAGATTTTCTTGTTTTGCTAAACTTGGGTTGAATAATGATTCTGAATTGCCTCATAGATTGGTGCCTAAACTGGATTCTGGTAATCTCTCGAGAGTTTCGAGTAATCAGTCCTTCAAGATTTCTGGATCTCCCCCAATGGTAGTTCAAGAAAACAGGAATGCCTCACTTCAGGAAGGAATTTCAGCTTCGAATAGAAGATTAGGCAGGTTTTCGAGATCGTCGACCCCGGAAAAAACAGAATTTGGGGATTCCAGGGAGAATTCTCCGGTTTCTGAGCAGATCCCAGTTGGGGAAAATGGCTTCAAAGGCCAAACTAATTCAAATTCAAGAAAGAGGAAATCAGTTCCCAGAGGAAAGGCTAAAGAAATCCCTGCCAAAGATGTCAACGTAAGCTAATTCCTTTTATAATTTGTGGGTTTTGAATCCCTGATTTCGAAAATCAGAGTAGATTAACATTTGTATAATTCAATGCAGGTTGCTTCAGAAAACAGTGAATCAAGTGCAAAAAGAAGCAAGTCAGATGACGAAAGTTCAATTGAAAAGGGTAATACTATAAAAGCAGATGCAAGCGAATCTGATAAAGTTAATGGAGATGGAAATCAGAAACAACCTAAGGAAAATGCAAAGCCTCCAGAGCCTCAAAAGGACTATATTCATGTTAGGGCTAGAAGGGGACAGGCTACAGATGCCCATAGTCTTGCTGAAAGAGTAAGATTTTCCAGAATTTTCTCTGTTAAAGATTCCGACTATCTATTATCATATCCCTTTTGACAGTCTTCCTTTGGGCAGGTTCGACGAGAGAAGATTAGTGAGAGGATGAAATTCCTACAAGATCTTGTCCCAGGTTGCAATAAGGTATTCGATGAAATGCCAATAAGAAGCGGAAAACGAAATTTACATGATTTTTACAAGAGAAATGTGCAGAATCCTAAACATATACCATCCTGTTTTTCATTATTCTTAGGTTACTGGAAAAGCTGTAATGCTTGATGAGATCATAAATTATGTCCAGTCTTTACAACGACAAGTTGAGGTATAAAGATTCATCTTGAGTTTGTTTCTTATTTAGTTACTATGTAGAAAGTTTGCTGATGTTTTTATTTATTTAAACATGTAGTTCCTTTCGATGAAATTGGCTACTATTAATCCAAGCATGGAGTTCAGTGTAGAAGCTCTGATGTCCAAGGATGTAAGAAACATTTTGGAATTTTTTTTTTACAGTTCAAGAACCCGTCTTGAATTTTTCTGTAGTTAATGATCTTATGATCTTCGTGGATTTCAGATATTCGGTTCTCGTGGATCTTTGCTTCATAACTTGTATACATCAGATGCCTATCCTTCCCAATCTCAACCAGGACAACAAAACTTGCATAATGGCATTCCTAATGGAACAGAAATGCCCTTTCAAAATGGTGGAAATCAAAGCATTCAAATGCCTACTCTGGACAATGCTTCCCAGGTAAAGAAATAAATCGGATTAAGAGAAAATATTCGATACACCTCTTATTCAATTACTTGAGAATGCTGATCAGTTCATTTTTTAGGCTTCGACATTCTGGGAGGATGATCTCCATAGCCTTGTTCAGATGGGATTTGGCCAAAATGAGACACAAAGTTTTCACAGTTAGCAATCTATAGCACGGATAGCAGATCAGACGTATATTTTACACACAAGGATAAATTAAGAATGCTAGGTCTTATTCTTGACTTTAATGCAGGGATTCTCCCCACAGCTCATATGAAAGGTGAGCTATATTCATTTGAGGCCCCGAGTGAGAGAGGCTTCTGTATATACTGAGAAGTAGTTCGAAAAGACTCGATGATTGATTCAACTATTGTCACGTATTTGATAATTTGGCAAATGATTCTTTGGAGAATTTTTACTCTTCCTTTTTTTTTTTTTTTTTAAGGTAAAAAGTGTACTTGATGAGACATAAATTTGTCATGTAACCTATGATTTCAACCTTGTCGTCCCATGTTTCCTCGAACATATGCAAAACATGCTCTCAATTTTCTGTCTATGATTTCTGCTCCAACTATCTGTTATGGCATTTCCACTTTGTTTTGTGAACAGTAAGGTCGGTTGAGAAGCAAGAATTAACATTCCATTAATTTTAAGGATTATGCTTTACCAATAATAAAATTGAACAAGGCATACTAGAAGTAACAATGATCAAAACCAATGATGTAAGAATCATATTAGACCATTTTACAGGTTTTATCGGTTCTTCATTGAAAATATATATATATATATATATATATTTATTTATTTATTTGATATTTTTACCATCATTCAATCTTTTGACCAATGACTTTTTAAATTTTCCACTCCCCGACATTCAATTTGAGAGCTTACTTGTAGAGTACAAGTTTTTCTTGCGATTAAGATCATAAGTGTAAAGTATGAGCAATCCAGAATTAATTATCAATTTTGTCACACAAATGTCATTTTCAGGGAAGAACTTGATTGTGGGACCTTGTAATAAGAACATTTTAACCATAAATCAAGTGACTTGTAGAGGATTGGATTCTTATCTGTAACCAGATGTTAGTGGGGACAAATTGTCTCTAAAGTTCATCTGGTTGATTAAGAATTAAGAAGAATTATATGCAGAAGATTAGCTGGAATCCAAAAGTCACTTTGAAAAAGAACCCTCCAACTTACTGTACAAATAGTATTTAGGCTAATGTAAACAATGACTTTTTCTGGTCCCTTTCGGAAATTTATTTGGGTATAAGGGGAGGTTGTGATCACAGGTTGGCAACAGTGAAGTT
>CAIGRS010178073.1:0-10078 GCA_903798395.1 Fraxinus floribunda | reverse complement strand
TGAAACGTAGGGACGTTTTCCGCATCAAGTGTTAAATGTAGGGACGTTTTGTGCTTAAGCATTTTAATAAGACTTTTGGACTCACTTGCACTTTTTAAAAAGTTTGGGAGTATAATTACAATTTTTAAATTTTTTTTTTAAATTTTATTTGTTTTATTTAAATTTGAAGGTATATTGGTCATTTTACAGTAAAAAATAGTGAAAATGATGCTTTCCACACTGAAACGTTAAAATAGGGACGAAAATGCAAAAAAATGAAACGTTTGGACGTTTTGCACACTAACTGTCAAACGTAGGGACGTTTTGTGCTAATAAGCCTTATTGGAAACTTTAGCTTACATTTACTACCCCCAGCTCTTGGCACGTGCGAAAGAACAGACCTCTCCAAATCAAATCAAATCAAAAAGAAGAAAATAGACGAAAAAAAGGAAAGAAACGACGATTTGCTATTTCTCTCCTTTCTCTACGCAATTTCACGGTGGAGGGGTGGACGGTCGAGGGGGAGGAGAGAGAAACAAGATCAGAGCCGTAGAACACTGTCTTTCATCTCTCACTTCACTGCACGGACTCAGATAATCACCATGAATGAGAAGGCGAACGTTTCCAAAGAGCTTAACGCCAAGCATAGAAAGGTCCCTATTTTTTCGGATATTATAATTCTGCCGCTACTATTAATCTTATTTTTTCTCTTCTGCCTTGGATCTTAAAGTTTTGACCTTGATGGATGATTTTTGCTATTGTGATTCTTGTTATTGGAATTCTTTATTCAGATTTGGGTTTTATTAATTTAGAGTATGCTTGAATTATAAATTTGAGATTTATTTAGTTATAAACTATGTATTTGAGCTTGGTTTAGACAATTGGATTCATTTAATTGGATAAAGATGTTAGGAGCTTGGTTTGGGTAGTTTGGTTCTGGTTTGGTAAAAAAATTGGGTATTTATTTTAATTTAATAATTAAGCAGAACATTTACATCAACACGTTTGCAGAATTAAATTAGTTGTTAATGTTTATGCTTTTGTTTTGCTACTGTTTATCGCTCACACTGAATTCCTTTAAAAATATAGTATCCAGATAGCCATCTTGTGCAGCCATTTTAATTAACATTTGATACTAATCACCGTATCTGTTTATTGCGGTTCAGTCTATTATTTCTAATTAACCTGAAAGAAGGGAAAAGACAATTTCTAATGGTTTATGGTTGTCTTGGAATGAGAATTTCTATTTCAACTATATGCATTAGCCACGTTCTAACTAATCATTTCTTATAAGATGTAAAATAAAATTATGAATACCAGCTGCGTAACTTTTGTGCGTCTACAATGAAATAGTGCGCTGCGTGTAGGTGTAGCAGTCCTTATGAGTAAATAGTTCAACTGTAACAGACACTATGCTTGTACCTCTGCAAATATTTGTTTCACTTCGTCTTAATCCTTGTTAACTCTTTCATGAATTACTGCACTAGAACTTTGGATGGGGGATTGACTGAATTATTAGAATGAAAAAATCAACGATTACCTGAGAGGAGAAGGGTAAGGAAGAGAGAAGTGAATCTCTGTATCTGCATAGCCACTTGTTTAATTATTAAATCAAGGTTCCTTTATTTTCCCCTTTTACTTGGACAATTTTGCCACTCTATAGTGTCCATATATTCATTTCTTTCTCCCAACGGACTTGGCCTCTTGGTATAGTTTCTCAATCTTTATGTTTCATCTGATGTGAATTGTTAATAATCTGTTATATTTCCAGATTTTGGAAGGTCTTCTTAAATTGCCAGAGAATAGAGAATGTGCGGATTGCAAGAGCAAGTACGTATTTTTAGATGATTCACAAATGGTTTAGATTAAAGATGAGAATATGGGAATGCAAAGCTGTCTTAGAAATTATGCACCTATATCACGCAAATAGAATGTTAGACAGCTATGTTTCTTCGGCTATTTGAAATTTTGACATTTTGTTCTTGAAATGCAGAGGTCCTCGATGGGCTAGTGTGAATTTAGGCATATTTATATGTATGCAATGCTCTGGGATCCATAGAAGTCTTGGAGTACATATATCAAAGGTGATATATTGTTACTTCAGTTTTGTTTTCTTTTTTACTTTTTGTAGAGAAAAACTGATTTATACATAAATATGACAAGTAATGTATAGAGGCAAATCCATTCAGAAGTACAAAGATTCAATCAATTAGTCAAAGACAAAATACATATTCAGGAGTTAAAGAGTGACGCGGTCTAAATTATGACATAAAAAAGAAGATAGTGCCTTGTGATTTTCAGTGCTTTAAAATGATTTCCTGTGCTATTAATTGAGTCTTCGTGGCATGACATTGTTTATGGTAAATACCGTTTATATTTGACATGGTAAATAATTCCAATCCTTTGAAAATGAAACATTTGTTCTCTCATTTTCATTTATTGTATAATTTTTCCATGTTAAAAATTCATATCTTCCTCATCCTCTGGGCTCTTGATCCTGTTTGGTTTTATGTGCCAAATGTATTGGACCTTCGGAAATACATCTATTTCGTTTTTGGTTCTGAAATTCATATTCACATCATTAAGAATGTCTTTAAATAATAAAATATCAACCACAACTGTTGTAATAACATATAAGTCCTTATTCAAGTACATGCACAGAGGCTTTTCCTGTCTTTGGTTTGTATTCTTCTAAAAATGTATTTTTTTTTTGGAAGAAAAAAGTGAAAAAGATAGCTTTAAAGGTTGAAAGGTACTCAGAGCATCTCCAATAGACTTTAAATACAAGACGCTTTCTATTTTAGAATGCCAATGCTTAAAATAAGCTTGAAGTCTATTTTAACTTCTTGAAATAGAGAGTGGATTTTGCTCTTATTCATACTTTATAATGAATCATTTCATAAGTTAAAGATTTTAATACTTTGAAGAGTCAAACTCACTCTCTACTGATAATTTATAATAAATACATTTCATAAGTTGCAGATTTCAATAATCTACTTTTTAAATTATTGAAAACATATTTGAATTGATTGGCCATTAGCGTATAAGAAAATTATGTTAAATAAAAATGAGGATACATGAATAAGTGTTTCTTGAAAAAAGAAAAGTGAAGTCGTTGGACTGCATTGAAAACTTCATTCTCATTTAAAGATGCTCTTTAGTTTTTACAAATAGAAAATCTCTTGGAGATGCGCTTAAGTCTTAACCTACACCTTCAATCTACCTTCTTCATCGGTCAGTGTTGTCAAGATGGCTTTGCTTTAAAGGTATTACTGCCAAGCATATGTATAGTTCTAAATCCGCTGTTCTCATCTCCATAATATGCAAAATTCTTATGTTTGATGTATCCTTTTGCAGTCTCATTCATTTTACAATGGCAACTTCTTAATTCTCTGAAATGTGTAGTGTTTGCATTCCCAGATTTCAAGGGTGTTTGGGGCACACTCGATGAATGTACCAAATGTTTAAATTCGACAGTATTTTAGAGTAGACATGAAGTCATATTTAACGGAGAACTGTTTTTACTGACCATTAAATAGATAAGGAGTAAGATGATTATGAAAAATATGGACTTTTTTCTTTCAATATCTTTCAATCTTACTGTTGTTCACTGAGCTAGTTCTTATGAGAAGTTAAATCTTATCTAATTTCTTTTGTAATTTCCCAGTGGCATTCAATAGAAAATGTGACTATGCACCCCTACTCAACTTTTTCTCCTATAAATATGGCCATTACAAGGAATTGTGTAATCTACAATACTGCTTAGCGTTTGAACACTTGGCCATGAATTTTGCTTTCTAATATTAATCAACTGGAAATTCATTCAACATCTAATAATCAATTTATAAATTCATTCTTTATTACTCATTTTCAGTTCACCTAAATTAATAGCTGTTTTCACTGCAATCAATCCTCTGCCTTCAAAATACTTTCATCATCCTTTCACATGCATTTCATCATCTGCTGCTCTGACAGATAGTTAATTGTAATTTTTTTTTTTAAAATACTTCTGTTCAACGTTTCATCTTCTCCTACTTGTAGATGCAATTGACTGATACCATTGTCGTTTGTTATAGCCTCAATTGATCTTTTTTTGTATCTTTTTTGCAGGTGAGATCTGCTACACTGGACACATGGCTTCCTGAGCAGGTTGCATTCATTCAATGTAAGACTTTTGTTGATTTTTTCCTATAAATGTTAATTCGATACTTCAGAAATCTTTTTTAAATTAATTTATTTCCTTGTTTATATAGCAATGGGAAATGAGAAGTCAAACATTTACTGGGAGGCAGAGCTTCCCCCGAATTATGATAGAGTTGGGATTGAGAATTTCATTCGTGCAAAGTATGAGCTTTTTACCCTATGACCTCTTCTATATAGTATACACAAATTTATTTCTACAATGTTTGATCCTAGAATTGATTCAAGGCATGTCTCATCTTAATTAAGGTATGAGGAGAAGAGATGGATTCCCAAGGACAGGAAGCCAACGTCACCTGTGAGGGGACGAGAAGAAAAAGCTTCTGTTCGGTGGCAAAGATCAAGTGATGGTCACGGATCTATCAGTAGTTCTGGGAATTCTTCTCATGAGAACTTTCAAGCACCAAGTGCAAAGGAAAATATTCCTGCTGCAAGAGTTAGTCTCCCGGTGCCACCTAAAGGACCAGAACCTGTATGTTATGTTGCATATAACTCGTTACCCTTTCCCTTGTTTTCCTTGTATTTCTGTCAATTTTCTTTTGCTTTTGTGTTGTGTTTCTGATAAATCCCCTGTTTGCTTTTGATAAAAATCAGATTTTTAGTAAATTTTGATAAAAGTGGATGAAATGTGTGGTTGAAAATGAGTTTGGGGAAAAATGAGTTTTAAGAAATGAAGGCCCAGCAAAGATTAAATCTTAAACTTTTGGGGTTAGCTAGCTATTGAAGAGCCCATTAGTGCTTGCTTGATATTTAGCGGGTGTCCTAAACTCATAATTTAATGGATTTTAAATATCCATATAATTCTAACTGTTCTCAACGCGGATATTCATTAAAATCTAGATGTTCCCAACTTGGTGATTTTTTAGAACTGTATTTTGTCCCCCAATAACTCGTGGAGTTCTAAGGATTTCGTTAATTGGAATGATTTTAATAGATTTTAGTTGATTTCGGGCACATAAATATAAATACCAAACTTCTTAGGAATACCTACACACCTCAGATTTTCATAGATTTCTCAGTGGATTTTGAGCCCATAAATTTTTATTTTATTTTTTCAGAAATTCATATTCAATTTGTGCACCATTGATCAAAGTAAAAAGATCACAAACACATGTTATGAACTCCATCAATATAAAATAATTTGATTTATATTTATGACATAGTAATAAATTTATACTTTATAACATCTAGCATTTCAAGATAAAAATTCTTTTCTCATTTTATTCCATGCAACATTCTCTTGTTTTCACCTTTCTACTCCTGCTAATAGTTTAGCGCATTCTTTATTGTTACTGTGAGGTCCTAAAGCACAAGGAGATTTACTCATCGGTGTCAATTAGGTGGTCTATGGACTTTTGCTTTATACAAATCCTACAAAAATTAAATTTAATAAAATAAGTAAAAGAATTATTGTTCATTCTTTAATTTCCAAAAAAAAAAAAAAAGAAGATTATACATAAAAAAAAATTAGTAAGTTACATTGTAAAAAAAAAAAAAAAATAGTTTTAATATATCAATTCCATGAGAATCCATAAAATCTGTAGTATGGAATTCTTCTGAATTATGCGGAATTCTATTAAAATCTGAGTTAATGTTTTTCAATCCATAAAACGTGGTATATTTCTTGGTCAAGGTGGATTTCATGAGAAGAGGTCATAAAGCATGAAAATCTTTGGTGGGAACAAGGGGTAGTGTCATCAAGCAAGCAACTTTGAGATGCAAGAATTATTAGTATGCTCGGATTATTCATGGTCCCCATATTGCTGACCATGTTCAGCGGCAGATGAAGAGATTGCAGTTCATCCTCTATTCATCTTTTAATTCCCTAGTCTATCTGATAGTTGATATCGTAATACAAACATGCCTATACATGATGATTTTGGTTTTCTATTAACTGCTACTATTTCATATACGTCCAGAAAGGTGAAACTTCAGACTGAGGCTAACTTGTTTGTCTGGAAAACAGATTGCTTCTGCTCCATTGCCTCAACAAGTGATTCAGAAAACAGAGCCAGCTACACCTGCTGAACCTTCAAAGCAGGCCACAAATGCTGTCTCTCCTCCTAAAGTTGATTATGCTACCGATCTCTTCAATATTCTTTCTATGGATGACTCTAATGAAAATGCCACGGGCGAAGCTTCTGCAGAAGATATTTCATGGGCAGGATTCCAGTGTATGTCAGTTGTTCACATTTTGGTTGATCTTTCTACCCTTTTTTTGTTTACTTCCTGTTCTGCATCTCTGTTATTAGAGTGGGTAGTTTTCTTCTTTTCATTTGGGGCTGGGGTGGGTGGGTGGTGGTAGTGTTTGCAGTTTAAGAGGTTGAGGATTTCAAATTTCTCAAGGTGGTAAATAAGGAGATTAAGCTTGTCTCAGCTGAAAATTATACGTGACAACTTTCAGCTGCCGGCACATCATCAACAGCGGAAAAAACTGCTCCAGAGAAACCCGATGGTAATAAGACTGAGTCTGCTTCTGCTTCTGCTTCTGCTTCTGGAATTGAGGATTTATTTAAAGATTCACTATCAATTGCACCTGCTTCCTTGTCAGAGAAGCCTCAAAAAGATGTTAAAACTGATATTATGAGTCTGTTTGAGAAGGTATGTTGCATGCTAGAGAATTGTTGATGGATACTGATTAATTTTTTGAAGTTTTGATGGTTCTTACAAATGTTGATTATTCACAACGGATTTGTAAAGGCTGGCTAGTTTATATCTGTAAGGTTGAGTTTAATCAACATTTGTGAACAGACTTGACTATTAGGATTCCACTATAGTAATGCCATGTTCTAGCATTGCTCAATAACCAATCTGTTAATATCATTATTGCCTTGCAGTCCAATATGGTGTCACCATTTGCTTTGCACCAACAACAAATTGCAATGTTGGCACAACAGCAGTCTATTCTAATGGCTGCTGCAGCTAATTCTTTTGGTGGAATGCCAAAACTTCATGGTAATACACAACAAGTGCCAAATGGTGCCAACATGTCCAATCAAACTTGGCCAAATGTTGGGTACCAGTTCCCTGGAATGATGATACCAGCAGCTGGAAAGAGCGAGCTAGAGAAATATATGCAGGTTGAATATTGTGATATTGCATGCTGCTTCATTAAATATCTGAAACTTTCTTTATGCTCACATTCTAGTGTTTTGCTCCTGAGCTAGATGGGGAACATGGCAGCAAGTCATCCAGTAGGGAACTCTTTCCCTCTCCCAGTTTCCAGGTATTTATTTTATTTTATTTTTTTGACGTGTTATAGTGTTGGAAAAATCTGATTCTCATTTTTCTGCAACTCTGGAAAGTGTCATTATCTATTTTCTTTATTGAAGATGAATATCTTTGATTCTGTCCTTCTCATAGACAACTTTTTCCCATGTGTATATTTAATGTATTCTTTGTTAGTAGCACTCTGCTGTCTACATTTTTTCGAGTTCAAGATTAAGAGAGAGCACTAGATCCCCCCCCCCCAACCCACCCACCCACCCCACCCCCCCATTCCTGACCTCAGTTAGCAATCTGACACAATGAGCTAGAGACGAGCAGTGGGTGTGGCTGCATATGCATGTGGGCTGCTTTTATACGGTCTGCCATTTTCTTTGGTCTGATCTACATCCAGTATCATCTTAAACTTCCTTTTGTAACATTAACATGCCTGGTTTTCTAGCAAACACTGCCCTCCATACACAGCATGAGTTCCATTTAAATGCCTGGGGCAGTTGACAAACTGTTTTACCCATTTTTTCCTCTTCAGTTAGATCAGATGAAATCTATAATTATTCAACTCTCTCAGTAAGTACTGCCCAGGACGAGTTCAAATTTGTAGCATTGAGTTTTTGCTCAGCTTTTTATTTTATGTTTCTCTTAGCCCCTGTTTGACAGAACTTTTTTGGCAAATAATCTGTTTTTGAATAGTAAATTTTTGGAGAATGCGTGGTTGAAAAGGAAGGAACAGTTTTGGGTTTAAGTGATGAATATTTTATCGTGAGAATGCGTGGTTGAAAATGAGAATGAGAAATAGAGTTTGGAAATAATAGTTATCAAACAGGGGCTCAAAGTTGATATAAAAATAAATGAGTGTTATTTTAGTTTGGTAATGTAAATATCACAAGTCCATTAATTTGTTAAATAGTATTGCTAATGTGAATATTAAAGGACTAAAATGGTGACTTCATTAGACTGTGTGTTCATGCAGACGCTTGTAATACTTGAACTTTCTTTATTATTTTGTATCAAAATGCCATTACTATACTGTGTTTTTGTGAAGAAACGTTTTTTATTTGAGCAAGGGCGATGCAGATTACATATTATGTGCATTTTCTTAAAAAAATCGTTTCTTGTTTCAGCGTGCATTCCATGGGACCCAACACTTCTAGCAATGGCAGTTTGCCTTCTGGAGTGACCAAACATACAACGTCGGTTTCATCTGCTTCTCCACAGACAGGAAAAGATTACGATTTTTCATCTTTGACACAAGGGTGGTTCTCAAAGCAGCACTAAGAAGGCCTAAGGTTTTGGTCAAGTCACAACACACCACACGAGAAATTCACAGAAAAGGGTAGCTTTCGGAGAATTTTACGAGTTGTAAAAACTATACGAAGACGAGCAGTTTCTGCTTTTCTTCGTCCTGGGGGTGACTATTTGTAGTTTTGCATGTGAGTAATAAATCTGTTTAGATTGAAATATTCTTTCTTCTAGAGTCTCTCCACTCCTTGTTCAATGTGGATTAATTCAAATTCTTAAGAAAAGAAGACTTATTTACACTTTATAGAGAGAAATTTATGTCCTCTATTTTACCGCGACAATTACATGATTTGGTGGTTGCCCAGTGGCTTTATAATGAAATACTAGTTAATAGCACATGCGTTGAACGTGATTTTTTTAATTTTTTCTTTTCATGTATTCCCGAAATTTTTAATAATAATAGTTAAAGTAAAATTAAGAGATAAAACCTTATCACAAAAATAGGGGTGTCCAAAAGTTTCGAACCTGAATCGAATCGAGCGGTTCTTCATAAGTTAAATACCCGAACAGGTACTCGAATCGAGAATCGATGGGTTTAGGTCGGGTCTTAGGTCTAGATTAAGAGCCGAATAAGAACCAAAATTAAATAATTTTTTTTTTATTGAATTAATTAAATTATTTTATTTTTTCTAAATAAATTAACAAATTAATTAAATATATTAGATCATTTCAGAATTTTAATTTTAAAGTCAATTAGCCAATTTTAAAAACAAGAAACAGTGGAGTTTGCGATCTATTTACAGTTTTTGTAAAGATTATGGATCACATGCGTTGAACGTGATTTTTTTTAATTTTTTCTTTTCATGTATTCCCGAAATTTTTAATAATAATAGTTAAAGTAAAATTAAGAGATAAAACCTTATCACAAAAATAGAGGTGTCCAAAAGTTTCGAACCTGAATCGAATCGAGCGGTTCTTCGTAAGTTAAATACCCGAACAGATACTCGAATCGAGAATCGATGGGTTTGGGTCGAGTCTTGCCGTCTTGGGTCTAGATCAAGAGCCGAATAAGAACCAAAATTAAATAAATTTTTTTATTGAATTAATTAAATTATTTTATTTTTTTCTAAATAAATTAACAAATTAATTAAATATACTAGATCATTTCATAATTTTAATTTTAAAGTCCATTAGCCAATTTTAAAAACAAGAAACAGTGGAGTTTGTGATCTATTTACAGTTTTTGTAAAGATTATGGACCTCCGTCATAATTATATCTTAATAATTGATATGACTACGTGATTATTTGAATTTGCTTATTAAATTTAAAACATTCAAATGAGATAAAATTCTAAGACAATTTCTTTCTCATAAAACCTTAAGTAATTTCCATTTTCCACAACCGCGTCTATGTAGCACTTCTAAATTAGGTACC
>CAIGRS010178032.1:0-30333 GCA_903798395.1 Fraxinus floribunda | reverse complement strand
TTTTGGAAAATGGATTTTAAAAAGTAGGGAAGGGTGTAATTTCCACTAATACAAATCAGACAAAACCAAATTGAATCAATTTGGGTTGGTTCAATTTCTGCAATAGAATTGATCTTCGAACATCAATTCACCTAAATCTACTTGGACCTTTTTTGGGGTCGGGTTGGGCCTAAAATTGACCCATCCAAGCTAATCCCATGCCCTGTATATTTGGAATTATGATGGGCACAACTTTCTCAATAAATAAATGTTTAAATTAAATATTGAGCTTTGGTAAAGATGAAAATTGGGGCGAGCTACTTGCAACTTGAATCACCTTGAGGGCGGGTTTTGGGGACGAGTTGAGCTTAAACAAACACATCGACTTGAATGGGCCAACTAGCAAGCTCTTAAGTGGCTAGCTATGAGTATTGTCAAATCGATAATACAAATCGAATAAACCCAAATTGAATCAATTTGGGTTGGTTCAATTTTTGCAGTAGGATTGGTCGTTTTGAACATCAATTCACCTAAAATTGACTTGGATGTTTTTCGGTGTCGGGTTGGACCTAAAATTGACCTATTCCAGGCCAATCCCGTCCCTAGCATATTTGGAATTATGATGGACATAACTTTCCAATAAAAATAAAAATAAATAAATGTTCAAATTAAATATTAAACTCTGGTAACTCGACTTGCCTTGAAGGCAAATCGAGCTTAAAAAAACACACCGACTTAAACACGTCATTTAGTGTGGCCATCTACGAGTATTGCATAGGCAGCCACTATGTAGTAAGTGCCATCAAATCAGATTCAGACATCGTTTGGTTGCTTGAATTTTAATTTTTTTTCTTTTTGAATTACAGAAAAAAATTTACTCCATATTTGGCACAAATCCGTTTTTTGTACACTTATTTTCAATCACATTCACAAAATAAAATATTTTATACGCAAACATAAATTTTTTTCCACCTTTTAATTTTACATTCTTCTAAAATTTATTATTCAAAACAATGACTATCAAATGGGGGTGCTTCATGCAAGAAATTTCACGGGACGAGTGGCTCGTGAGTCAGCACCGCTAGCCCACCTATAAGCGAGGCCGTGGGATAATAGGCGGAGTTGCGCCAAGTGTAGTTTCTAGAGCAAAAGTAAAAGCTCAAACTGCTAACCGTCACTCAAATCAAGTCACCCATTTCCCACAGCGCCTCCGCCACCACCGCCGCCGTCCTAAAACCCTGAAGTTAAATCAAATAATTATCAATTTCACACTCTGTTGCTGAAGAACAATGCAATCACCATGTATAAACGCCTGCAAAACACTCAGTAGTCTCTTACTAACACACAGCCAGCAACAATTCCCTTTCTCTTTTTGTACTCGTAGGCGCAATTCCTATCCCTTTGTTTCGTGCAATTTCGACAAGAGAAATAACAATCGGAGTCCCAGTGTCAGTAAAAATAGTGGGAAATTCACGTTTAACGATACTGATAGAGAGAGAGTGAAAGTCAAGGGCAAAGAAAATGTTTGGAGCATTGACAACGAAATAGCGAAAGCAGATAAAGAGAAGGAGAAATCGAGGAGGAAAAAGAGAGGAGGGAGAAGAATGAAGAATTCCAATAGGAAAGGTGATAGAGTCATGGTGTCTGGTTCTATGTTAATGGAGATCGAAACGGTTTTGCAGACTCAGGTATTTCTCATTACTCTACTTTTTTTAAAAAAAAAATTTCGATATTTTAATTAATTTCATGATGGTGAAAATGCTTAGATATGTTGAAGACAAGATATAAATGAATATAATTAACAGCTCATGCTTTAATAAGAGATGGTTATGGTGGTATGAGATCCACGCAAAAGACCTGGGTCCAGGCCTCGCCACTACCATTTGTAAAATTGTGTACGAGTTAGATATTTGATCAACAAATGAATGTGGTATGCAAATTTAGATGAGATGGCCGTGCCCTTCAGAATTGTGCCACTGTATCCTCAATAAGTGCTATATGGTTTTGGTCGAAATTTAATGGACATGGTATAGAGCTAGATTCGCCCGCCCAGATGAAATTTCTCCTACACTCACTCTATTTATCATATTGTTCCTTCATTATACATGTTCATAGCCAGTATGTACTTGTTTCAGTGAAATCAGTACATTTAAGCTACGTAAGCAATGAATTAGAATAGAGTTTATCTTATAACCATTTTTTTGCCTACATATTGTTAAATGTACTTTTCAAATTTGTTTCAACAATGCGTGGTTATGAACAGATGAGTGCATTAATTTATGGGTGTATTTATATGGTTGTATGACTGAAATCTTTACAAACTGATATGCGTAGTATGGAAAACTTGGAATAATTGGCACTTGCACCATTTCATATCAGTGGGAAAATGTTGCTAAATTCTAGGCATTATATCACATGTATGTGCATTATTTGGATTTTGGCTTGTAATGTCTCGAAAGAATCAAATTTCTTGAAGCTAGCTAGCTCTCATATTAGGAATTAAGTTTGAGCAGGATATGTTTGGGGTGAAACTGTAGAGCATGGATCAATGCTTATGGTCATGCCATAACTTGGTGAAAACCTTAGAATTCCAGATTATAGAGGATGAGGAATATGTATACAATCATAGGGCTTCGACTCTTTCAAAATGATAATGAATATTTGGCCTGTTTGAGATGCTGCTAAAATTTCGTTATATTCAAATATTTATCCACAGTAAGTTTTTTTTTATAATAAATTTAAGTTTGACTTGAATGTGGAGGTTGTAAATGCAATGTGTTTTAGCATTAGAAGCTAGTATGCTAAAAGTCCTCAGCAGTTTTAACTTTTTCTGGGTTGATGATGAAAAGTATAGTTAATTTTCTGTAGGATTTCATATATTTTTCCTTTCTGCGAAATTTCTGCTCTATGGTGGCCTTAAAATTTGGTGATCGGTTGTGGTTATGTATGGCACAACTAAAATTGAAATCTGATAGCAACACAAGTAGAATCCAAAAACTCTTATCTTTCTATGAGGATTTTTATGATGAAGTCCAAGTAATTTGGGCATGCTCGAAGTAGGATGAAATTTTGGGCCTAACATGAAATCAAATTTGCGAAAATGGAACCACTACATAAAAACCTCATTTAACTTCAGTTTCGAAAGTACATTTGGCCAAACAAATATTACGTTCAAATAATGGTGAAATTCTTTCAGGAACCAGTTATTCGACCTGCATGGAATACATTTACAAGTAGTGTCAGTGGTATATGGAAGGGAGTTGGAGCTGTATTTTCTCCAATCACTGCGGAAATGGAGCCAATTGAAATAGGGAGAAAGGATGAGAACCTATTTGACTGCTATACCCTTTCCTATATCAAGGCAACAGCGCCTTCTTCTGGGGCTCAGAAATCTCAAATACAAAGAAAAATAAATTGGATTACATTGAATCCTTATGGTGAAGCTCTACTTAATGGAAGTCAAGAGAAGTCCATAGACCAATCCATGACGGGAACATCCCATAAAAATTTAGCAGGTCACTCTCTGCCAAAACTTGAGTCCTTTGACCTTTCCAGGAGTGATGTGATGGAAGAAGATGTCATGGGAATGGAACCTGGCCTTGTCTTCTTCGAGGTAAAACTAATTCAACTCATTGACTTTATTCCGTACTTTTCAGTAGTTTAGAAAAGTACTTAATTATTATCGTAGAAGAGGAAATATTGTTTTAGCCCTTGTTTGAAAGTGATATTTGAAAGTCACTTTCCTCCATACTCATTTTCAGCCCACATTCTTTAAAAAAATAATAGATAATAATAATAAAAAAAAAATTATTTTTCACGTTTCTCCGCAACTTTTTCCCACTTTTTAACAACACATTCTCCAAAGAAAATCATTTTTCAAACACACTTTTACACAAGCACTTAAAAAATATTACGGCATAGTAGTGGATAATGGAGGATACATAGTAATCATATCGTCAAGATGATCTTCCACTTGCCTGAACTAAATAAATAGGGCATTCGAAAGAAAACACATCATTATTAAAAAATTTCAGTGCTCCTTTTGCAGGATGGATCTTATTCAAGAGGCCCAGTTGATATTCCCGTGGGAGAAATTGATGAATCTAAATATTACCTTTCCCCAACTTTCAAGTTTGAACAAGTATGTCTTTCTTGGCATTTAAGTTTTCAATGTTCTTTTTACTTATGAATTACTACTAAACATAGTATTTTCTGTTTTCTCTTTCCTTTATGAATTACTATTGAACATAGTATATTCTATATTCTCTTTTCTTCTGGATAACGGTTGAACACAGTATTAACTTAGCTATGGCAAGTAATCATGGGCATAAAATATTTCCCATTTTGCCAATGATGTATTTTCTGACTGCCAGTTTCTCGCTTTTTCTCCAGGAAGATGAAAATGATAGATGATTATAACATGTTAAAACCTTATCAAAAATTATAACATGTTAAAACAATGTTTAAAATTGTGCATAGAAGTTAATTTATAATCTTGAGATGTTATCGTGCATGTCAATTTAACATGAACTACGATTCATGACTTAAGCTGATTTCCATTTCAATTTTGTGTTCATGCAAAGTATTGGTGCAACTCTCCCTTTCTCTTCGAATATGTTCTACTTGGATATTGTCGCTCCTCTAATGTAGGAACTTCTTTAGGTCTGTGCAAGTCATTCCTACCACCAAACTTATTCTCATTAGGAGCCATCTTTACTTGTTGACATATATTTCTTATTTTTTCCATTTTAATACAGCCACATAGACATGCTCATGTGTGCCCTGTTTGTCTGGACATTTTGCCCTGAAGATCTTAATTAGATGTTCTGTGGGAATCACATAGTTTTTCTTTTTTGAAAAGGAAATTTCTCTTTTCTAATAATTTGTTCTATTCGTGGAGGTCTACGCAAGTGAGGATGCTTTCTTAATTTTTAATGTTTGAAATCCTTAGGTGCTGCTTGTTAGTCTCCATCTCTTTATTTTCTGTCTTTAATGGCCTAGTATTTTTCAACGCCGAGATTGGTGATTCTTACTTTCGATAATGAAAAATAAATGTTCTGAAAAATTAAACGCAACTTATTATGTAGATTAAATTTGTTCCATTAATAATTTTTTTTAGTGTTTTGTTAAACAGTCATATATTAGATAGATATTTTTAAGTTTCTTCACTGACACAAATCAAGCTGCTATCTCCCAAAACTTGCCTGAAGGCGGCATCCGGCAGGGCTCTGTTTGCTTCTGTATCCATATTTATTTTTATCTAACAGTTGGGGGACAACCATTTTGGAATTTAGATCTTCTAATATTTATATGTTTCTTTTAAAACCTTTTAAACGGCCTATGGCTTTTAAAAGAACATATACATCCAATAGCAATATTATGAAATACTAAATTCCATTCCATGTAATGGAGCCATTTTATACCCAAGAGGGAGAATTATTATGTTTTTTTTTTTGTTTCCTTTCTAGTGCTTGGTTAAAGGGTGCCACAAAAGACTGCGAGTGGTGCATACTATAGAGTTCAGTAATGGGGGTTCAGATATCCAAATTATGAGGGTTGCAATTTATGAAGAACAATGGGTTGGTCCAGCCAATATCTCTGACAACAGGTACCATCTTCCATTAAAGAATAAAATTATTTTTTTCCCCTACAATTTGGATGATGCCAATATGTTCCAAGGTTCCTTGATCCCCTAAGAAAATTTATTGCTAAAATTTGTTTAACAATAAGTTACTTTGCTTTGCAATAACAAAGTTGTGACTCTACATTATGATGATATTATAACTTGATTTGGGGTTAGGTCATTCAATTTGAAAAGTCTAGTCGGAAGGGGAAAAATGATTACTTATCTTCTTCTTCTGTGTAATTATTTCTTCGGTCCTTCGGGGCCGAATACTAGGGAATCCTATCTTCCTTTTCTTGGCTTAGTGATGCATACACGAGTGCCCCAAAATTAATCAATTCTGTTATGTTGATTATATATTGAGAGAGTCAGCTCTTAAATTTTCAGGAAGAGCTTTTATTTGATTACTTGGAGAGGAAAATTTTTAGTTATGGTAATTCCTTTTATTTCCTGCTAATGATAGCAAAAAAAATAAAAAAAATTGCAATTTCAATTTGTAACTTTGCCTTCTATTGGATTAGAACAAATATATGTTTCAAAAACATGGGGAAACTGCTTTGAGAGTTTGAAGACGTTGGGAAAAATGTTTATACTATCAGAAAATGCATCTCTCTCTGTCTCCCATAAACTAGTGTGTTTTTGTGAATATTGATATGTGACCTTGTCATATTTTCCTTTTCATAGAAGTAATATTTTAATCCTTAATTTTCAATATTCATTTTAGTTTTGGGGATTATCCTGTTTCAGTGTAACCAGTGTATTTTCCCGCCTAATTTGTTTTTTTTCATTTTTTTTCGCTTCTGCTTGTGTCTGCTTTGGTGAATCTGTCCTGCGGTTTCTTTGTTCAGGATTCAGGTTATATTAATCCAAGTTTGAAGTTCGAAACTATAATATGCATGCCTCTATTTCCTTTAGACGTTCCTTTCTTTTCTCTTCTCCATAACTTTTTTACAATTATGATAGTGACCTCGAGGCAGACTTGAAGCCATTTTCTCAGAGAAAAAGAGTTCAACCATCAGAGCTGACAGGCTCCTGGAAGGTTTTCGAGATGAGTGCAACTCCTATCTATGGTGAAGAAGAGATTGCAGCCGAGGAAAGTAATGGCACACCGTATGTGTATCTCTGCAACGAGAATCTAAAAAAAAGAAGCTTGCCGGATAATCCAATTTACTTTGGAGAGGAAGAGATGCTGGACATGCAAGATGTTACTGTCATGTGGCTGCCTGGAGGCGTTACTGCCTATGTTGACGTGAATAAGGATGGAATCCTTTGTATTGGTGTTGGATGGTATTCGGACGAGGGAATCAACCTTGTTATGGAAAGGGACTATGGATTAGATGGGAAACTGAAGGAGGTTCGATGGAAATCTGAAATGAAGAGAAGATGGACCAATCCACCTCACATGTAAATTTGCCACCGTGTTTAGCTATTTTGCTTATATTACTCGCCTTTCCATGCTTTGAGATCCAGAGATTGAAGGGAATCAAATGCAAGCTATCCCTTACTTTTTTTTTCAATGAAAAGGTAAGGTATCATTAGGTTCTTGTGTACACCTTTGGTTCTTTGTGATTGCTACCTTTTCTGGTGCAAAGTTTACTTCCATATTTTGACGTATTTCTCAGTGTATTATATCCAATCAGTAGGCACTTATGTGCATTTGAAGAAATAAGGAGTTATCATGCAGCTATTTCATATTAGAACTTTCATAGAATGAAGTCTTTGCCTAGTTGTAATGTACATTAAGGTAGAATTAACTAAAAGAGAAGTTAATAAAGCCAAATGTAACACCGTCGATTATGTTAATATTATAGATATATCATGTTTAAGAGTGACGAAAATTATGGGCATTTCGTATTTCCTCATTGTGGATTGCACTAGAGATCAATGGGATTAAAAGTTGAATGTCAATAATCAAAAAGAGTATAGAATAATATCTGAACGAAGTTCAATTTTATCAACAGTGTGCAGTCACGTTCAGTACTGCAAACGAAACACATAGTTGACAATACTTATCTAAATGGTAAAAAAATTGCCATCAATTGGCTGCTCAAAATGGTTACAATAAAAAGTGAAAGAGCCTCACTCTCCAATTTGAGTGGAACTTTTAGCAATAACTTCAATTTGAAGTGTGTAGCTTTATAGTTGCATCCTTGAGACCAGAAAAAGGCCGTACATGATGTGAATCTAGTATTCTCCTTTGTCCATTTTCCACCAAGTATGGAAGTATGTATTCTTTCATTTCACCATAAGAAATTTCAAGATGATGACCAGATGCTTTCAAAAACTTCACCTTCCCAGCTTCGTCCAATGATTTCACACCGATCAAATCTTCGGTATAGAGGGTAGTCTGCAAGGGTTCAAAATGCACTATCGTTACCACAATCAAATCTTTGAGACAACAGTTAGGGATGTCGAAATGGGCCAGGCCATTTGGCCTGCTCGGTGTTATGATAAAAAACAAAAAGCGAGCATTACCTCTTGTGCAGGCAAAACAGTGCTCCAGGAACCATCTGGGTAATACCCAAACCAGGAGGTCTCTTTTGGTACCAGAATATGATCTTTCTCAAACTAATCAGGACATTGAAGAAAATATAAACTTGAGCTTTATAATATACTTTTCAAGGTCTGTGAATACAATTCGAATGATATCGTACTCGAGGAGCAAAAACAGAACAGAGTAAATATCGTGACTTACCATGATGAGTACCAAATTCTGCAAGCTAGAAAACCGTTCCTTGTATGTGGAATTTTTATGTATTTCATTATTAAGTTTGGGGAGAAACGTACATCCTTTTTTATAGTTATCTAGGTCCTACAAAGCGGAAAATAATATGAGAACTAGCAATGAGACGACTCTGTTATTTATGCTCCAAGTGATGCTCACTGCTGCTACGGAAATTCAAAAACATCTGGTGCAAAATTGAGCTAATAGATAAATTATAAGCAGACAAGAAATTGTCTTGACATTGCAGAGCAATGATCACTTTATCTAAAGATTGTAATTTTAATGGAAGAAGAATACTCACAGTGGGAATTTTGATATAATTAGCTGGAGCTAAATGTTCCTGCAATTGAACACTAGGCTTGTGATTCAGGTATTAGGCACCATCAAGAGAACACGTCAACATTTTCTTTCACAAACACAGAAACGAAGATGATGAAGAATAAGAAGAAACTGGACAAAAATGAACGAAATGCAGGTTTACAGCCTCAGGAACTCGTAAACACAGTTTTTAATTTTAAAATGTCTGTGCATTTTCGGAATTGATATGTACTGTATCAAAAGAAACTGTGAACCTGGACGAAGTTGCTGTAGACCGCCAATTCAAGCAAAAAGTCGACAAGAATGCATACCACAGTAGACTGCAAAATTAAGGTTGTAAAAATAGATCATTTGGAAATTTCACACGTCATAAAAGAAAACGAGCAGCATTAATTGGACTATGTTAGTTTTTCCATGAAATGCCTATAAAACCTATATTTATCCGATAGTGACTATAACCAACGTCTGAACATAAGCTATTATCTTACCTTCTGAAGGGTTAGACTGTTATTAAGTTACAAGTTAAAACTTAATAAAGACAATGACTCATAAAATCTACACAAAGTTTTCTAATTTGAGTTAACTGTAACAAAAGCTATGAAATACTTTAACCGTGCATATGCGTGAAGCATAATTTCCTTCACACGTAAAGCAGGTGTAATTCAAGGATGGGCAGTAGATACAGGAAGAAGGAGAACTTACTCCACAAAAGGGAACTGAAGCTATCCCGGCATGTGGACCTGCCAGAGATATCAAATTCCTCACCTGTCTCAAATTAAGAAAATAAATAATATAGAGTTCAAACTTGTAAATGCATACAAGTACTTAATTTTGTTTGGCAATCAAAAAGGTGGGAGAAAAATTCTTTAACTGAAACAGATATAAACAACAAGCTGGTAATTAGAGGTGACTTCAAAATCAACTTTTCTATACTGCGAGTGCCTGGTCATTTATAATTTGATGAGACCACATAGAAAAAAGAGCATTTTGAGTAGAACCTCTTGTAGTTTACATCATCATAACAAAGTTTTTGTGATTTGTTACCACTTCAGGATGAATTATGCTGTATGTGTATGCCATCATGCTCATATCTCAGTTATGCCATAACTTTACAGTACATGAAAAGAATGTATGCGTATGCCATCATGCTCATATCTCAGTTATGCCATAACTTTACAGTACATGAAAAGAATGAGGTGGGCTAGCGTAAAAATTTCAAATACTTACAGGTGGTCCTCCATCACAGAATTCTAGGATTCCCCTGCCAACCATATTGCCCTGAAAAGTATAAGAATGGAATGAGATCTCTACCAATGTGTAGAAAAGCTTCAAATTAAATATGAAACAAAATATTTTCACATTTAATCCAACTAAAACGATTTAGATTGTCCAATAGATCTAGCAATGAACCAAGTGAAGTGGTGGAAAAGGTCTCATGCAGCTGACCCCAAATTTATTGGAAACGAGACTTGGTTTGTTGCTGTTGATACAGCGAGAAAGATTGAAGACAATAGAGTGCTTAGTATGAGGATCTATTGTAATTTCATTCATTTAGGTTTTGCTCTACAGTCAACCGCGTAGTTTAATTCTCTATGGAATTTCATCACAATCTTGACATTAATATATATCTTATAATTCACAGAAAACAAAGCTTGATGCCCATAAAGTGTACAAACTAGAGCCGAGCCACCCCCATCCCCCTAAAAATATACCCCAGCTCATTTGGCCATTCAACAATCTTTTCTTCTAATAAATTCAACACCAACAAGCTAAGTCCTGTTCCCAAAAAGAATGTATATGCTCTCAATTCCTGTAAAGATTGATCAAGCATATTGTATGCTTTAAAATTATTTAATCTGAGTTCCTATAACTGAATCAAATGTTAATAGATTTTTTCCCCCCAATGGAAAGGTAGACTTCAGACAAATTTAGACAAAAAATAAATATTAGAAGAATAAAATGATTTCACATGCAAACAATGCAGAAGAGTAAATGATTGGCGTTTAACCTGTGAAAGTCCAATTATGTTGTACCCATCTTTGAGCTCACTCATTTTCTTCACCTGTAAGTTGAAGAAAATACCATCTGAAAAAAGGAATTCCGGTTCAGTGAAGTAAACAAGTTATCAATAGCTTAGTACCTTCTCACAGGCGATGGCTGTCTGAAAGTACAAAAACAGAAGTATGTTAAATTATCACTAAACAGGGTGTTAGAGAAGCATAATCGTAACAACGTTGATTGATAAGCAATCAATCACCTGTTTTCGAAACGGCATAAACCACGAATCCCATTCACCATTTCCGATTTCACTACACAAACAGACATGGGAAACAGAAGGAAAAGGAAGAGAGATTAAATGAACGAATTGTGAGCAGCTAGGAACACAATTAGACTCATGGATGAAAAACGAAAAATGCATCTTGGGCAAGTACATTGGCACATATATACAACAGCGTTCCGTTTTTAGCATTTCATTTCATCCATAAAAAGTTGGAAAATATGGTAGAAGGCTATAATGGATCAATTAATATGAAGACTTGAATTTTTCACAAAAATTGAAAGCAATTAATGCTTACATGCAGTATCCTTGGGAACCAGACCAGTTGCTCAGAAGCTCTGTGAATTGTGAGACTCCTTCATTCCTGCACTTGTCTGAGATTCCTGCAAAATTATATTTCAACTAAGAACAATTCCTAGTTACTCAATCATGATATGTACTTTGCCCTCAGAACTTGCAAAAGTTGCACCGAAACTCGTTACATTACAATGAATACTGAAAAAACATGATTTGTCAAATAGAACTGGACAGCTGGTGCAAATTTGAATATGATTCTCTTCAAAAGGGACAAATTTACTATGTACAAACCTTGATTCTGCTATGCTTCAAATGATTCCCCTTAAAAAGAACAATTTTTTACTATGTCCAAACCTTGGATTCTGCTATGCTTCAAATGATTCCGCTTGCTATGCATTTATTGTACTTGGCAGGTAATATATAAACTTATTAGCAAAACACATTACTAAGATTGAAGTTTTAACATACAATTCACAATAAAATGTCAAGAAATATATAAATGGAATTCATTTTATAATACTTTTGTCAATTATCACACTTCAGGTGTCAAAAAGTGCCGCAGCCAATACCGATTTGGATAATATTCAGTGTCCCTAAAAAAGGACCGTACCAGGCTAAGGTGGATCACCATGGTGCGGCCAATTAACACCTCTATGTCTTACACTCATAAGATTTATGGTTCAAACAAAAAATGCATCATCTTGTAAAATTAACACAAAATTTATAAGCAATCAACACTTACAAATTACATAAGAGGAGCAAAATGATTCCAAGGTAACCATTAAAAGCAGAAATACAGACACAATGGTTCAATTTTGGGTGATTATTGTATAACTGACTGTCAAGAAACAGAATTACAATGTAGAAATAATACAAAGGCAATAAAAAGCACAATACCATAGTACTGTGAAAAATATAGCTACTTATTGACTGCAACAGAATCGAATAGAATCAAAAAGCAGAAAAAAATTACCATGAAAGACAACAAAAGGTAGAGCATATGTAGTTCTTGGAATGAATGTCAATGTAATGATGATGACAAAGGATTTGAAGATAATCAAGAAAGATTTGATAGCCATGTTTTTTTGCAGAAAGGAAAAGGAGCTAGGATAAGGTAACGATTGGCCACTTGTTCATTTGGGTTTGGATTTCCTCTAGAAAATGAGACATAAATCAAGAAACGTGGAAAACTATAAGAGACAGTGATGGGTACACTTAAAAGCTCGGATACTTTGAGGAGATTCGATTTTCTATTTTACCTTTCCATTTTTATTTTATTTGTCAATAATATAGTACCTTTAAAATACAATTTGTTTCAACTAAATAAAATTGTTATAAATTGATATTATTGCTTTCAAACAAAAGTCAATTAATTTCCACTAATAACATATACTAGTAATTATTAATATGAATTTTATAAAAATATATTTATATACAATTAAAAAATTATGATACTAATACATGTATAATTAACTTGAAATGGTGTAGACTGTTAAGTTGATTAATATTAGTCCATATTTGGTTTGGATTAAAATTTAATTAAAATTTCAAGTCAAAGTCAATAATTAATTTTAATTGTACATTTCATCAATTTTTTTCAAAATCTATTAAGGCCTTGTTTGTTTCTCATGAAAATGAATTTTTCTACCGTTGAAACAGTAAAAGAGCCTCAATTTTGGACTTTTTTGTGAGACAGTGGGACCCACTTCTTTGACTTTAACGGTCAAAAATTTCATTCTTTTGGGTAGATAATGGGAAACAAACATGGGCTAAAGATTTGGTTTTAATCTTTATTAAACGGGGCTTAATATATACATTTAAAAAAAAGAATTACATAGACACAATTAAATATTTTTCTAAAACCTTATATTGCATATTAAAAATCATATTTTTTGGCCTTTTTTGCACATGATCTTGTTTGTCATGCCTCCAAATTTTTTCTATATTCTTGTACTTTTTTAATTTTGTAAGGATTTTCAAAAGTTTGCGTATTGATAATTATTCTTAAAGAAATACTATCAACGTAAAATCAACACAACATCATCCACTATGATTATGATATTTCCACATTTTGTCCATGTTTGAGACAAATTATTGTAGAATGAGAAATATAATCGTTATTGGGGCCCACACAAGAAATAGAATATTTGAATTTAAATGTTAATGTGATGGATAACGGTCATATTTTTCATTTTAATGAGATAATAATGTAGATCAAACGGGGCCAATTATATTAATATATTACAATATTGATTTTATCCTCTCGAATTGTTATTATCAACCTTCCAAAACACAAAAATGCACCAATCCAGTCTGACACTATTCCGTTAGTTCTAAGTAGGGATGAAAATAGGTCAAGATGACCTTCTTCTTCTCCCGACAAAATTTCAAAGTAGGCGGGGGGGTTGGAAATTAAAACATCCATGTTATTGTTTCATTTACTTATTTAGAGCCCGTTTGGTAGAGATTAAAATCGGATTAAAATTGAAAAATTAATCGTTATTGTTGACTTTTATTAGACGAGTAAGACTCAATAACGACTATATTTTTAATTTTAATTGAATTTTAATACGTACCAAACGAGCTTTTATTTTTTTATATTAATTTTTTACTTTCATCCCTAATTCTAAGCGCCCCCCCTCTCATTTCCGCATTTTCTCACCTTGACCAATTTTCTTTTCCGAATTTCCTTGTTATTTTCTTTTTATTTTATTGTCCGGACTGAAGTCGCTACTTACAAACACCGCTTTTCAGAGGAGACAAGCTACTTTTAGATATCAACACGATTTCAGACTGATTTGAACACCAGATTTGACCCTTCGGGACTCTCTCTCTCTCTCTCTCTGCGTGAAAATGGCGAGACCGGTGGCTGATTGGCGCAGCAACAGAGCGGCGGTTCAGGGAACAAACGACGACGCTTCCGCCAGCAAACTGTACGTTACTTCTCATTTTATATACTCTTTCGAGTTTCTTTTCATTTTCTCAATTTATTGCGATGAAATTCAAGAATCATAATTTAATCATTATACATACTCAAACTCTCCAGTTTTGCTTGCATAAAGGAAGGATTTTTCTATCAAAAGAATAATGATAATAGCTCATCAATTGTAATAAATTTCCTTCAGATTTATTTTATTTCCTTGAATTTTTAATTTATTAACAAGATAAACGAAGAGATTTAACGAAAGGGAAGAACAATGAATTGGTGGAATACGACATACATTTTTTTTCAAGCAAATACTTGAAGCTAATTTTTATTAGGACTTTAATACCGTGTTTGTTAGATTGTTTTATTCCGTGGAACAAATTTTTCAGAAAGACAAATGATATTGATTGCAGGTCATTTTGGTATGTGATTAACATATCAGATCTTTTAGTTATTCTATAATATTTTGGAGTAAAGGTTTTGGTCCTCTCAAGACTGTAAACATGATTTACGATATCTATGTTTTTGCTAGGCTATATTAACTCTTTCTGTGTTTGGTAAATAGGTCTTGTGTTAAAAAGGGATACATGAAGGATGACTACGTTTATTTGTTTGTAAAAAGACCAGTGAGACGATCTCCAATAATTAATCGCGGTAGGGTTTGGTTATTCTCCCTATCTGGGCCTTGCTTACTGAGTTACTTGTTTTTATGTGATATTGATTCATTTTTTCTTCTTGTAATATCAAGGATATTTTGCCCGGTATGCAGCGGTCAGAAAGCTTCTTCATCAATTTCTTAATTGTGAAGTAAATACTGATGAGCAAGGCAACACTAAGAAGCAAATACTGTCACTTGGAGCTGGCTTTGATACAACATATTTTCAGTTGCAGGTGCATGAGCTTTCATGTGATACATGAATAATTTTTGTCACAGTGAACTTGAGTAATTGATAAAGTTGTATTCTTTTGCTTGGATATTTTGTGTTGTGTTTACTTTAGTATTCTCATCTTCTGTAATACTTCTTGTTAAACAAGAAAGCAGCGTGTGTATTGAGCTGGGATTTCTATGCTTCCTAATGTTGACATTTCTCACACACGTTGCCCCCAGACATGTGTGCCTCTGTAAGCATAGTATTACACTTGAATTGCTTATCCTTTTGCAATAAGAATGGTGAATCTCTACCAGGTTGGAATGGAAGAGTTAGTTTCATTCATGACACATATGAGAGGGGATCTATTGTCCAGAGAAATTGTAGTGCACTATCCATGCTTATTGAGCGAGCTACAGGCAATATTTGATGAACCGTGTTTTTGGATTTCGGAAGGTCCATTTTGATGGATGGAAGTTGTCATACTTTAGTCCAACTAAAACCTCTAGACAGTGGTTAGAATTTTAGTTCAATACTAGGCTTACATGGATCCTTTGGTGCATGCTTGTATGTCTCTTTGCTTGTGGTTAGAGTTGGTATAGTTAGTGACACAGTTCATTTTAATATGCTTATTAAACTCCAGAAATATAAAACATATTTGTTCTTCTTTAAGCTAACTATATTCTTCTTTGATAGGACGAAGGGAAAGCGCCTTACCTGTATGTAGAGCTAGACTTCATTGAGGTAAATTTGGAAAACTCGGGAATATCGTGTGAGTATTTTGCACGTGCTGGCTTTTATATTTTTTAAGTTCATCATGTCCAGTGATTTATATGGATTCACAAAACATTACTTGAGTAGTCAAATTTCTATACCATCCTTTTACTTTTAATTTCTCATTTATTGGAATCATGTAATGGTTAGTTTTATCTCACAATTCTTTCTTTTCTCATTTTTTGATGTTTCAATTTGTTAGGTGACCAGTAAGAAAGCTGCTCTTATTGAAACCTACAGTCAATTGAGGGATAAAGTTGGTGAAACTGCATCAATTTCTCAAGGTAAGAACTTTGACTGAGACTCTGACTTGTACTGTTGTACAACTTCTCCCATTTTTCTGTGATATTTGCAAATGACTATAAAACTATAATCTTGCTGATGGCGTAAAAATGTTTCTGCTAAATGAAATTGATGCTTAATTGGAGAGAAAATCAGGGACAGCAGGAGAGAGAGAGAGCTTGTTTGGAAGTGTTTAAATTATAATTTAAGAATTGGGTCCCACAAAATGTGTGGATAAATCCATAGATTGTGCGGTTAAAAGTGTATTTGACTAGGTTAATTTATAATTTAAACTTTGCTGAACATGCATATAGAGAAATTCATGAGAATTGAAGAATCGGGACAAAACATGATTTCAACGTCACCTTGTATTTAATAATCAATAGTCTACGTAACTAAAAAACTCTGCTTCTATTTATACTTAAATATTACAGAAAGAGAGTTAATACCAGACATTAGAAAACAAGCTAGGGTGAGATTGTTGAGAATGAATAGGCAACTAATGTGCTTGCTTGATAGGGTAAGAATATAGGTAATTTCCAATCATGCGTTCCCTATAGCAAGCTTACGACTAGGGTGTATCTCATATTAATTTTGGATTTACTGTTAAAATCTGGAGGCAGGGTGTTAGATTCTTTGAGGTCACAACGACTCATTAATTCCTTGAAACGGGTCATAGAATCTCTGAAGATGGACGTGTAACCTTCATCAATTTGTATGCACAGATATTTTTATGTTTTTTCATTGGTTAATAATTTTTTCTCTCATTTTTTCATTATATATACTTATAAAAGCCCAAGTGATTATGAATGACACAATGTACTCCTTTTGTACTTAATATGCTTCATAAAAACTGATTTATTGGATGGTTTAATGTATGTGGAGTTTTACTTAAAACCTCTAGTACAATACAATGAGTTCTTGATCCCGCTGAAACTTTGTTCTGTTTGTTTACTTGGGTACAATTGCAATGAGAGAATACAAGTGTAGTCATCTCGGTGTGTGCTTTGTCTTAAATAACTTAGGGTATTACTAGTATTAGTTTGTTGTCTGAGGAAATCTTCATTTTTCACATGCTGCATGTGTATTATTGCATATTAAGGTTGCCGAAACAGAAATCCTGTATAGGATTGATCTAGGGCCCTAGAGATTCATCAGTTTGCAAAGTCATCTAGATAATTGTTATTATTATAGAAGTTGATCAATGCTCTCCTGATGCAAGTACATGTTGAAATATCTTTAAGGTCATGATAGTTCATTTGTATTTTCTTAGCAGAGGTTGGCTTCCAAAATTTTAACTGTCCAAGTTTTCTATTTTGTAGACATATCTTCAGAAATTGTTAAATGTTAATGCAGTTGGTTGAAGTATAAAATGTAAATTTTGAACTGTGACATGTTACAGCAGCTACTATTCTGATTTGTTTGTCATTGTTAATTGGTTGAACAATAAATATTGCATTTTGAGTTTCATGCCGCAAATTTTTTTTGTTCTTGTGGCTTTTAATGTTTGGTCCCTAGTATATTCTTACTTCCAATTCGGGTTGTGAGTTCCACCCTCATTCCTATTCAGGATATAATCCGGTTACATGGGTTGCAAAATTTTATTTGGTTTTGGGTAAGTGTTTTTGCCATAACAATGAAGCATCTGAATTTGTGCAGAGAAAGGGGAAGTTCTTAGCGATCGCTACAAATTACTTTCTGTTGACTTGCGTGATCTACAGAAGTTAGATGATATTATTACTTTAGCTAATATAGATCCCAGGTATGTGTACTTACTTCAATTTTCTTCCTTATGTACATATTATGAAAATATGAGTGTGGTGTGTACCACCTTAATAGTTTGGATTCTTGATGTGTTTTTTGAAAGTCATTTGGTCGTTCATTGATATCGTCTTCAAGATGATATATTATTCTAAACTTGTTCAATTTTTCAACTTGCGAGAACAGGTGTCTGATTTAATTCTTTTTGGCTTGATTCTTGTCGTACCAGGCAACTAAAAATTTTGTTGCTTCATATTTATGTAGATTTAATTTTGATTTGGGTCAATATGTAATCTTCCTCACTTGGGGGATTTTATGGCATTTTGGTCTGCACAAATTTCTAGCTATTGTTTATGTAATTAATACTATTTTCTATTTTGTTTCTTTATTTCTCATTCTATCCCAAGCATCATCTACACGTATTTGTATTTTTTGTGATAGGTGTACACAAAATAAACATGGCATGATGTGTTTGCAAAAGTTTTGGTTTCATTAGATAAGGCTTAGCCTATTGTTGTATTGGATTTTTTTTCCCTGCTCTTCAGCTAACATGCATGATCTTGGATGATGTGCTCATAGATAATTGTTTAAATAGCTCTTTCAAATAAAAGATTTGAGATCTGAAACTCGTTTTTGACCCTCTGATTGACTTCTGTAGCACGCTCAGATGCGTTTAGCGGAAAAGTCTTTTGTATGATTCCTGTTTTTATTTGGTCTATTTCTATTGTGCTATGTATATGTCTTGTTTTGTTATGTTTCAGATTCTTCCTGGATAACTTCCATAATAGGTTTTGAGTTATAAATTTCTCTTCCTTTCCAATTGCATCCACCCCCCCTCTCCTAAAAAGGAAAAATGCGGTTCTGATAAAGTGATCATCTTGTATTTTTGGTTCAAGTGAAAAAAATGGTTAAACCTTGCCAATCTGATGTTGTTATCAGTTTGCCAACATTTATAATTGCAGAATGCGTTCTTATATACTTGGATCCAGATTCAAGCCGGGGTATAGTCAGATGGGCTTCTAAGACATTCTCTACAGCTGTATTCTTCTTATATGAGCAGGTTATGGAACTTTTTAAACCTCAATTTTTCATTTATCTTTGGGTTTCTCCATTTCTACTGCTGACTGCTTTCACTTTCTTGGAAACTGAATTGATTTATGCTATAGTCGCTTGACTACATATTCGTGCTGTTTAACAGATTCAACCAGATGACGCTTTTGGTCAACAGATGATTAGAAATCTGGAGGTACTTTTGCCTCCTTTTTGCACCGAAAAAGGAAAAGAAAATATATTTAGCTAAGAATAAAAAGGTTCCTTTGCTCTTGTTATTTTTCTCAACATTCCACCAAAGAATAAGAACGGTTATGATTTCATTATCTAAACTATTGACCCAAAAACAACAAAAATTGTGGTTGCTACATGCACTGTTTCCCCCACTCCATTTGGTTAAATTGCTATGTGCTAGATCTACGGGATCTTAAGCAACTAGATTATCGGACACTACCGTAGGCCATTTTATTTTTGGTCCACCCCTCTCTCTCTCTTCTGACATGTTCTACCGAAATCTCCTCACTCTTAATAACCGTCACTTTTGTTAATGGGAGCCTCTTTAGGCCTACGTAAAACATGGTAGCATCTTACTTACAGTTTCTTATGTGCTGTCACATATGTGATTTCCTTTAACAAACTCACAAGTCATGGAAGTTGAGCTGAAATTGTTCAATCTTTTATTTTTATATACTACTTTATGCGCCAATGAAGCTTTCTTGTGTTCTCTAGTCTATTGAAACAAAAAAGAGTAATAATTCCTGTCACGTTATTTTTTTAGAGGTGTATGTGAGCAGATGTAATAATGACTTTCTATTGCAGAGTCGAGGTTGTGCACTGTTGAGCATTTATGCTACGCCGACTTTACTTGCTAAGGAGAAACTTTTTCTGGATCAAGGATGGCAGGTATTTTCTCATGATGAAAAGTATTGCTTCTTGGGTCCCCTTCCCCAGTATACGAGGGACAGAGAGAAAAAGAAATGGAAAAAAAGGAAGAGAAAATACTCCTTTGGTAGAATTTAAATGACATTTTTATACTTCAAAAAGATGGTTAGAAAGCTCAAGTTTTTGTTAGAATACAATCCTTGATGTTTAAGAGTGTCATCACATGACCATCACCTGATATTCACCATGTCAAATAATTTAGCTTTCTTGGAAGGGAGGAGTACTTTTTTGCAAGTAAATGTAGTAATATCTGTTAGTACTTAGTGTGCATCTAGTTTGGACAGACTTGCCTAATACATAAATGAATGAAGCCATAGGGTGTGGGGGAGGGTATTAGGTCCAGAAAGCTTCCCATTAATTAAGCTGCTGGAACATATAGATTGATATGCCAAGATTTAGCCTTTGGATTCTGAGATTTAAACCCATAACTTTGTTGTGAACACGATCATTCTGTAACTTACTTTAAAATGAATAGGTTGGGAATACTATTCACATATAAGCAATACTGAAAATGTGGTATTAGCTCTGTTCTTGTTTACCCTTCCCTAGTAAAGGCTGTTAAAGTTTCACGTTTCTTCTTTTTCTTTACTTGCGTCTCTTTCCCCATGTTTTTGGGTTTTGTCCTTTATTGATCAACTTTGGTTGAGTTTCATATCTGTCACACGTTATTATGATCTATATTGAGGTGCTTTAGAGAGCTGTTGCCTGGGACATGCTGAAAGTGTATAGTAATTTCATCGAAGCCCAAGAAAAACGCAGGTAGGAACCGTTCTCTCTCACACAAGAGAAATATGTATTTGCTATTATATTTATGTGGTTCTTTAACCTTTATGGTTCCTTGTATGATATTATGCTCCTGCTCCTGCTCCTGCTCCTGCTCCTGCTCATGATTGTTATTTGTTAAAGCGCCCTAAGAACCCCTAAAAGCTTTGGACCTTTAAAATTGAAATATGCATCTACTGAACTCTTGCACCTCAATTTCATGCCCAAATATATCATTGTCGGTTGTAGACAAATTGAATCCTCTTTCGATATCACAAATGCTGTTGAGTTGAATGTCTTCAGTTTTGTTTTGAAAATGTGTTTTCCGATATGCATTAATTTTGCATCTCCTTTTTAACTTCATGATAAAATTCATCCGTATCTATCTTTAACAGTGTTGTTCCTCTGCAATGCACCATTCCTGTAGCTGGGGCTGTTGGGTGTAGCAGCTCTTTTTGGTGTTTTGCAATTGCATCCATATGTACAACTTTTTTGGATTAGAATTGAACAGTGACCTTTGTTTCTGTGATTGATGAAATATTACGTCTCCATGACCATTTCAAACTCTCCTAGTGCAGTGTTCTGCTTCGAGTAATGTGATTAAAATATCGGGGTCTACATTTTGGTAGAAATTGTGATGTTTAGATCAGCAAGTTCTATGGTGCATTTGGAGATGCTGAAGAAATTGCATAATATTTTAAAATAGTTGAATGCAAATTTAGGATTTTCAGTACGTCTTTTAATTAACCATTTTCCATTTTACGTGTTTTGATCCAAAGAATAGCTTAAATAAGAACTTAAAATCTTAACGATACCATATGATTCAGGTGCCAGTTGAGTATCGAATTTTACTTCTTAATTTGGACTCTGATAATAAATGTATGGACATACATGGAATGTCATCATTACATTTGACCCTTTTTAGAAAGCAAGTACTGCTTTCTGAACTTTCTGTTATATATGAAGATTCCAAGTGTTCGCTGGAATACAAACTTTTTTGATTTTTTCTGTTTCGAAGTTTCCTTATTCTAAGACTAAACAGTTGGTTCTGTTAAGATTTTTGGTATGCATTTTTGCTCTTTCTTGTCTGCATATATTCTAGAGATGCTCTTTCAGTATTCTTATCTATGTTCTTTTTATCAGGATTGAACGGTTGGAGTTGTTCGATGAGTTTGAAGAGTGGTACATGCTGCAGGCAAGAATTTGTTACTTTTATGTTGCGTTGGAAAAGAAGTTCTTTGATAGTCTTGTCCAACTTGAAGAATACAATGTTTCTGTGGGATAATTTATAAAATTGTCTCTTTTATCTTCTTAAATATGATTTAAGGTGGTAATTTTATCTGTATAATATGGTTATAAGGTTAAGTCAGGAAGAGGTTAATGTGGGGAAAAAAAAAGAAAAAGAAAAAAAGTTCTTTTAGCTGAATAATGAATATTGCATTCATGAATTCGTTTTCAAAAGAGCAAGAATGATTTTTTTTTTTCTTGAAAAAGTTTTTGAGTATAGTTTTTAACATGAAAAAAATTGAGATTTCCGAGGAAAATTTAACAAAGTTTTACTGTTCTGACCAAGTTTCTTCCATTCATGATTTCTAAGCTAAATATAATCAGCCACACTAGTGGCATATATGCACAAGTAGATCTCGTAAGTGCTTTTTCCTTGGCGTGTATGTTTTCTTTGTTCTGCAATAATGGATGTACCTCGCCAACCAATCAGGTGTAACTTCACGAAGCCCACCCCACAAATTAATTTTTTTTTACTGAGTTTGATGATTTTTCATTCTAAAATTGCTGATTTTCAGGAGCACTACTGTGTTGCTTATGCAATAAACGATGCAATGGTATGCCAGTATATATGTAGCTCTAATATACTGTTATATGTCCTCTCTTTTTAGCATCAATCACCATATATTCTATCTTGATGCTGCTTCAGGGTCTATTTGAGAAATTCGGCTTCCCTGAAAATGAAACGGGAACAGCCGTTGCAACATCCCCATGAGAGAATCAGTTTGTTATCTGAAGTGATTCTTTTCCATGCATTGATGGCTAATATTGGCACGAAAGGTAGCATGCTGGCTCGTGTTAAACCCGGGTGCTCTCTCTACCAGTTCTTCAGTCTTAGCTCCAATATATACATATATCTATACTTGTAAAACTTAAATGTGTCCATCTATCCATTTGTCATCCCATGGACTAGTGGGGTTTGGGTTTTGTTTCCTTTTTAATGTTATCCCCTTTTTCTTGCTATTCATTTTTAGTTGGATCACAGTGGCATTGGATTGATGGATGGAACATTCAATTTCCTTCATGACTTATATTTGTTGTTCACTGATTTAAGAATATTTTACATTGTAGATGTGGGTTTTTTGTGCAACTGAAGATGTAGTGTATGCTGTAATGTTATAGTCAGTCATCATGAACATATGATATTATGCAGATATGATTATGGGTTGTTCTACTTGTACATTGGGGGCTACATAAGGGTGTCCATAATGGACGTTATGTAGCCCCCAATGTACCTTTAGCATTTTCCTATGATTATTTTGTACAATTGTCATCACAATAGCACGTGCTGGTTATTGTTGGTGTAACAACCACTTTGGATAGAGCTCACTTTAATGTAAAGGGAGAGTTTTCAAATTGCTTATAAACTCACAAGGCAAGTCTTTCACAAATGATGCGAGATACAATTGGATAACTACGGCGAGCGATTGTAACAAAATTCTTGAATTTGTGCTGAATGAAATAGAATATGCAAGGGACCTTTGCAAAAAGAGTTGATTGCTGTCAAGTGTTTGAATAAGATTTTGTTGATTAACGAATTGATTTGAGGTGGACCAATACAAGGTTCACTTTATAGGAGAAAAATATGTCCTTAAGATAGATCACTTATTCTGAAAATGTATTTTTGATATTCTCCGGTTTCCCGACTACTCATATAACATGAAAAGCAAATGTCATAGGGGTAAGGGGCATGAAAGAGTCAAGTCAAATGCTCCACGCCTCACATATAATGTGGCTTGAACGAGTTCACAAACTCGAATTGTGCTTGCCCAATGATGGTTTTGCAGCAATGCAAATCCCCTCCTCTCGTCCTTGAGCTATATCATCACTTGTGAGGATTAGTTTTCATTGTACTGTGGTACCAGAATTCTGTTCGTCCATTAATAATATGTTTGGTATGTCGCGCGAACTAGAAGGTCGTAAGTGTCAAAATTTATCATATTGCTAAATGTATTGAAAGATTTAAAGAAATAAAATTCCTTGCAACAAAAGCATGTTTTAACTGCAAAAAATTTAGTCCTGCAACTCAATTGAAATATACTAACTTCAAATTTATTAAAAGATAACTTCATTTTGTTATTGTGTTGTTTCTCTCTTTATAATCTTGTTCAATCTCATCCTGACCCGCATACCTATATTCCTCAAAGATTCAATTATAGCCAGCTCAAAGTATCTCAGTCCCCGACTGAAGTTAATTTTTTGAAAAGTGATATTTTAGAATGTGTGGTTAAAGATTAAGAAAAAATTGAGGAGAAATGTGAAAAATTATTTTTTTTTTGAAAAATGTGTGACTGAAAATGGGAGAAAAAAGTGATTTCGAAAAAAAAAAAAAAAAGAACAGTTTTCCTAATTAATTGTTAACCGTGATGATACTTGATAGTGAAGCTATGTTGCTGGGATTTAGAATTTGTGCATGCTGTTAGATGGCTTTAAATTGGCTAAATAAAGAACATTATCATTATGTTTTGATTCTTAAACCATTTCTAAAACCCAGAGGGAGAAATCCATTAATGATTCAGATGATATAACAGGACAAGAATCCTATATTCCTAAACTAAAAGAACTCAAAATCCAGAAAATTTCCCCCAGGCTTCATCTCTGTTCCTACCACCCTTTTGCTGTGGCTGCTGACCCCGATTGGGCTCACTTGCTCAAACTTCACTTGGGGCTCCATCTCAACTGGTCTTGGCACCTCCGGTGGTGTACTGCAGCGTATCAGAGCCCAATTAACACCCTCGAAGAAAGGGTGCTGCTTTATCTCTGTTGCACCTCTCTTCACCCCAAGCCGTTGTTGTGGATCTTTAACAAGTAGTCCTCGGATAAGATCCCGGCTGGCATAATTGGTTGCGGGTGAGTCTGGAAATTTAAGCTGCTGCCCGACTACGTTGAAGAGGGTTGCTCGATTCCCCGAGCCTTTAAATGGGGTTTTACCGTAGAGTAGTTCATGTAAGAAAATACCAAATGTCCACCAATCAACTGCACTTCCATGGCCTTCTGCCTTGATGATTTCAGGGGCTAAGTATTCATGGGTGCCTACAAAGGACATAGACCGTGCTGCAGTGGGTTCTGCAACTAGCTCGGGCAGCATGCCGGAACGCAGACCGAGCTCTGCTCGTGGTTTTCCGGGACTATTTTTCTTACTTTTTTGTCCGAAAATTCGAGGAAGGAAACATGATGGCTGAATACATGCTGATGTGGGCTCAGTGCACACTGGCTGTACACAGAATGCACCTCGTTTAGAAGGATCAGAATCAGATCCAGATGTTCTTATTAGGGTTGGCGAAACTGCACATCTCAGGGAAAGATCGAAGTCAGAAAGCATAATGTGGCCATCATCGCGAACCAGAATGTTTTCAGGTTTCAGGTCTCTGTAGACAATTCCCAACATATGAAGATACTCAAGCGCCAGTAAAACCTCAGCAGCATAAAACCTTCATTTATGAAACCCAAAGATTATTCTTCAGTCGTAAGAAATCATTTTTCAGAATGTTGTGAGGTAAAGAATATGAAGGAAGCAGTAAATTTCAACAAAGCAGAGAACCATGGTCAACTGAAAATCCAGCAACATGATCACTCTTTTTGTTGATTATAAATATCAAATGCCGTGACAATCAAAAAATTACAAATATTTGACTCGTATAGAAGGGAAATGTAAATGCCCGAAATGGAAGATTTATCTTTTAACAAATAAAATATTAAAATTTCTTGAATGCAGCTCTCTTAATGCTTGGAAATTGGCATACATGCCTAAAATTTAAAGTAGAAAGCGTGTAAACAATAAACTAATTTCAGTCAGAAACAGTATTGTCAATATTAACACACAATTCAGAGCTACTCATATACAGTGCGTTAGACAATTGAACACAGTATTTTTTTTCGGGTTATTGCAAAGATAAAAGTACACATATGCAATACTATAGAAGTTTCTACTTTTCTCTTTTTATCGTGAAAATGAACGATAAACAAAAGGATCTATATTTCTCACGTATCTGAAAATGTTATGGATCATAATGAAATTAATAAACTAAATGAAACTTTGTCTGCACATTTGAGAGACTTCACTCATCAAGGGAGCAAGATGTAGCTGTTAATGGTCTATCCTTGCAAAGACTACAATAGCAAATTGCAAAGCCTTACAAGTCAAAACTCGCAGAATTAAATCTTGAATTAGTAATCCCATGCAAGAAATTAAATTTAGTCTGCAACCAATGTATCTTCCCGAGTCAATCAAGGAACAAACTCAACAAAAGCCTCAGGATTCAACTGATAAGCAGTGACCAGTCATTCTACTGTATGGCTATGTTCTGAAATTACTCAAATAATTTAGCAACTTGCATCAAGAAGTCTTAGATATGACAAAATAAGAGGTATGAACAAGGTGATGTTATTTACAGAATAAAAAATTATAAAATTGGTCACGTATTTGAAGGATAGAATCTCCATCAAGAACATTGTATTGTCATTTGCGAAAACAAGATTTCGTGTATGATAGTCTCACAAATAAATCCCAGGAAAAATAATGAGCACTAAATGAATGATATAGAAGCAACAAGTCCTTGTGTTAATAATACAAAACTAATAGATTAAGAATTCGAGAGAATGATAGTGCTTACCGTGCAGCATACTCCGAAAAATGTTTCCCTGGTTGTCGTTGCCTCAGGGTATGCAGATCGCCTCCTGGACAATATTCCATGACCAAGCACAAGAATCTGTCCGTTTCAAAATGAGTGTACAATGTCGGCAAGAATGGATGGTCTAGCAGCTGTAGGATTTCTCTTTCAGTCTGAGCCCTGGTCAATTTGTTCCTGCTTGCAAGAGACGCTTTATCCATTACTTTCATAGCAAACAAACACCGAGTTCCAGTCAACTCCGAGAGATACACACTTCCAATATCTCCGCATCCAAGTCTTCTGTGCAACTTGAATTGACTCATGCCTAAAATACCATCACGGATTCGAATAGCAAGAATGGCCTTCCATCGAGGATCATTTCCTTTGTGAGGTTTATTTGCACTGCCAGTTATATTACTCCAGTTACTGTCATCACTAAGGCCACTGCTATCACTTGCTCGGCTAAGGCTAGTTTTAGTACTCTCAAGCGAGTCTCCTCGAATGCTCCCTTTTGTAATTTCGTAGTTTCTGTCAACACTAAGCATCCCATCACTCATTATCACGTCACTCCGGTTTGTGCTAGTGCAGCTATTGACAATACTCATAGTCGTGAAAACACCAGTGCTATCAATACTACTGTGGGGGCTAACATTACCACTCGGAGGTAGTGAAGAATCCCATATACATTTGTCTTTCTCCGCAGAATCCATCGGTAGACTTGCTTCAGTAGTATTTTTCAATGGATAAGGAATGGAAAATGGAGAGGAGTCAGGGGCTAGGTCATTAGATTCTTCAACCAAGATCTCTACCGGAGAAACTAGTGACAGGCTTGGCTTTATACTCGGTACCCGTATTGAAAGATTTTCCAAAAACGGAGCCTTCGTAGACAAGTTTTTACCTAAACATTTCCTGTCCCCATTGCTCTGACCAATCGGTACATATAATGGTCTCATCAGGTCCTTATCAATGGGTTCAGGAGGATGGCTCACCCCATGGAATGAAGGCAAGCCACTTTCCTCGAATGAATCACCATTCGCCTTAAACGAAACAAAATCAAGAATGAGTTCTTCATTATCTGTGGAAGAGTTCTTTCCTTTCCATCTTCGCACAAGTGAAGCCGAGTCTAAATGCCGTAAGTCACGCTCAGTCGATGGATTCCTAATCTCTTCTCTTAACAAACTAGGCTGATTATTTGAAACTTTTGTCATAATGGGCAACTCTTTGGGAAGTGGTTTCGCCTTATGAACCCTTTCCATCTCCGGTCACCAAATATCATCACAAGTTTCTCTCTCTGTTAGACACAACTCTGTATCGAACACAAAAACTAATATCAGCAATCAAACTCGCGTCAATCAAATTTACCACTGACTGATTCTGGGGGCCAATTATAAGAAATCAATTATGAAATTGCAATTATATCACCTTCTCATCTCAACTAACAAAAAATTTCCCCAAAAATCACTGAAATTGGAATCACAAAATCCTCAGAAACTCACCAGATCAAACATCAAAGCTCACAAATATAGTCTCACACCATTATCTTTCAAAGCATTAAGAAGAAATAAACCAAAATCCATAAAACAATCAATCAACCGACAAATGCAGCAAAATGCTCTATTTCTTCACATAGTTAAGCACATGCAAAGAGTTCAGTAAAACGTGTAAATATGTAAGTATACATCTACGTATCAATTATATAAAGACATAAAAAAATATAATGTGCGAAGAGAGAATCAACTTTACTTAGATTCCACGCAAATACCATAACCAAATAAATAAAACCAAGAAAAAACACGAGGCAAAGAGAATAGCAAAGGGAAAATGAGAGGACATACAGCAAAACAATAGTAGCTGCAAAATGTAGCATCCAGTTACCACTGCGAAAAATCAGTATCTTGCGCGAAGTGAATCACATCGAACAATTTATGAAATAATCTTCTGTTTGTCCAAAAATATTGTAAATTACCAAAAACCAATAGGAGAGAATGGTTGAAAAACAGCGTGAAGAGAGGTGGAGCCACAAAATGTACATAAAGATAACAATTTTCTTGAATTTCTGCGTTCAAAGATTGCAGCTGATTGAAAGGAGATAAGTATTAGGTTGGAAAGTTGCAGAATGCATACATTAGTTGTAATAGAAAAAGAGATAGGTGGGGTGGGGGTAGGGTGGGGTGGCTTTTGCTTTATTGTTGTATGCTTTTGGGGGTGAGAATGGCACTTTAGTCATGTGTTCTACACTGTGCGTGTAATGACTGCCGGAAAGCAGGGAAGACGAGAGAGATAAAGTATGGGCACCCCCAAAGAGACTATTGCCAATACTGTGAGTGACTTCAGAAGCTGTACTGGCATCTCCAATTCTCCATTCAAGTTGACTGTCCAATTTTTTTTTACAGTTCAATTTATTATCCATTCAATTAATTAATTACATGTCATTTTAAATTAAAACTTTTTTTTTAACTACTGCTTTAAAATAAGTAACACTTTAATGTAAAATAATGTGTCAACNAGATCTCAACTCTCTCCAAACATGCACCAAAACATCAGTTTAGAATAAACATTCGCTCCGACCATACACTAAAACTCTGTATCAATTTGATGAGATTTCTAGAGTTTTTCGTAATTCATATTTTATATCCTTTTATTATTTAATAATTTAACATTATTATATTTATTTTAGTTTAATTATTATTTTTAATTAACATCTATTTTTTAAATAGTAATTTAGTGATAACTAATAACTATTGAATACATTAAAATAAAATTTCTCATTAAAAATCAAAAGTTTTGAAATTTATGAAAGTTATTTTTTATTATATGTATTTTTGTGTGTTAAATATAATTTCTTTTTAATTGTGGTATTAAATGTAGTGTTTTTTTGTAATTTATTAATAAATTCAATATTTTAGTTCGTTATATATAATTTTTAATATAATAATATTAGTAGTAATATATTTGTTAATTAAATAATTTTCTGAAATAAATTGACTGTTGAAAAATAAATATTTGGAAATAAAGGAAATATGGTTCATTTGGTATAATGATTGAAGATAATTTTCTAAAGGGTAATTGTATTACCACCACATTTATTTATCCCATCACATTATAATCATACCACATTTAAAATATATTTTTAATAACTACACCGCACAAATTTACAATTATATTCCTAATCCAATAAAAACTAAAAATGGGTAAAAAATATACAATATTGTGGTGCATTCATCATCCCAATATTATACCTTATTTTTTTCATTGATATACATCACTCGAATTCCTTAACTTCAGTAAGTATATCTTAAGCAAATGGAGTAATTTAATTGTTTCCCTTCTCCTTTTCTGTAATATTTTACACGTCATATTAATTACTATTTTCTTTGATAAATTCCAAATTTGATGTTTACTTGGGAACCACGTATGAAAACACATTCAAGTGACGAAGAACCAAAAATGAAATCCACCACATGTTGGAATATTTTCAGTTTAGCCAATGTCAAATTAAGAAAACACATCAAATTAATGATTTCTGATAATATATATATATAATCATACAGCATCGAAACAATACGAACTTCATTTTTGCTAACCAGCATGTGACCATCCTTGAATGTCCTTGATTCAGTTCTACATAAAAGCCTTGTTTGAGTCATATTTTTTTCTCCTTAAAATGAAAAATATGACTGTTATCCATCACATCAACATTTAAATTTTCTATCTTTTATGTAAGCTCCAATAACGACTATATTTTTCATTCTCATTTTCAAAAAAGTTGGCTCAAACAAGGGCAAAATCACAAATATATATATATATATATATATATATATATATATATATATATATATATATATAAACATAA
>CAIGRS010177962.1:0-12231 GCA_903798395.1 Fraxinus floribunda | reverse complement strand
TTTTTTTTTTTAGTTTTTACTCATACAAGATTTATATTCTGGGGGTGGAGAAGCAGGTTAAGGTGAATAGATAGTGGAGCATAATTTCTTTGAGTAGATCATGATTATGGTTAGTTACAATTCGAATTTTTTTAAAGATATTAGTTGAAAATGAATGATGTGACATTTATGTATATTTAAAACAAAGATTTATGTGTAAATAATTATATATTAGTGGGAGGGTGCTGATTTTTGTTATTTTAATATTAATCAACTTTTGACCACTTGTGTCCGCTCGTGCTACATAAATAAATAAGTAATAAAAAGNGTGGAGCATAATTTCTTTGAGTAGATCATGATTATGGTTAGTTACAATTCGAATTTTTTTAAAGATATTAGTTGAAAATGAATGATGTGACATTTATGTATATTTAAAACAAAGATTTATGTGTAAATAATTATATATTAGTGGGAGGGTGCTGATTTTTGTTATTTTAATATTAATCAACTTTTGACCACTTGTGTCCGCTCGTGCTACATAAATAAATAAGTAATAAAAAGGTAAACATCTAATCATAATCTTAGGATAATCTCTTTTAAGTATATGTGGGCTCTTTGTTGATTATTAAAAAGAATATATTTGTGCACTAGTGTACGAGATATGTTAGGTGAATGTGTGTAATTATTTATTTATTTATTTCAAACTATATTATTGTACATTACCAACAGTTAGCCCTTGTTTGATTGTTGTTATTTGGTCAAAATAATATTTTAAATAGTGGTTTTTAAGAGAATACGTGGTTAAAAGGTGTGGAGAAATTTTGAGTTTTACTCCTTTTTTTTGGCAATGTTAACAAATTTCATAATCAATTATATATATATATAAAATTCACTTTAATGGACAATTTTCATGTAAAATGAAGACAAACGAATACTAAACTGTGATGAAAAAATATTTTTCGAGCAATTTTTTTTCTTTTACTTTTTGTCAATGTTAACAAATTTCATAGCCAATTGTAAAAAATAATTCATTTTAATGGATAATTTTCATATAAAATAAAACCAAACGTGAATAAAAGGATTCAAAATTATAAAAAAAATTTAGGTGGAAAATTATATCAATCGAATACACTTAATTATAGTTCTCAGTAAAATAATTTTTAGGAAAATCTTTTTTCTGTAAAATATTTTTTTTCTACCCATTTTTCACCCTTGCAATCAAACGGACTCCAGGTGTGTAGTTCAAAATGAGTATCTATTTTAAAAAAAAGTTTTTAAATAATGATTGTCACGCAGGGATTTAGCTTCATTAGAAAATGTTTGTCAACCTCAACTACTTCTAACATAAATTAGGGTCTGTTTGATTACAAATGTGAAAAATGAATAGAAAGAACATGTTTTACAAGGAATTGAATTGCCTAAAAATTATTTTACTGAGAATTGTAATTAATTGTATTTGATTGATATAATTTTTCACTTGAAAAATGTTGAAAATGTGGTTCCGTTTGGCTTCGTTTTTTATGGAAATCGTCCATGAAAGTGATATTTTTTTTTTCTATCATTGAGTTTAGAATTTGTTCCAATTTCCAAAAAAAAATTTTTAAAAAAAAAAGCCTAAAAACCTGGAAAATCAATTCCAACCAAAACAACAAGAAAATGTTTTCCTCCAAAAGGTGGAAAATGTGGAAAGTTGGAAAAAAAATTCCGAAGAAAATTTTGCTATCAAACAAGTGAAGTTGAAAAACGGAAAAAAAAATCCATGAAAAATCATGGCTATCAAATTGAGCCTTATTGATTTTTGTTCTTATGTTAAGAGTTAAAATGAAAGCATACAAGAAAATAAATAGAATGTGTGAATTAGTAAATAAAGAAAATTGTGAAACACTATATATTTTAATTCATAATGCATTAAAAAAGAATGAAAAATCCATTTATGCACATAAATCAATTGACAAATTTTGTCAAATGTCCCTCATAACATATAAATTGATCAAATAAAACAAGTAATTTATTATTATTTTTTAAATGTTGAATGGTTCGATTTTTTTCTAGTGGTTTTCTACCTAAACTACGTGTAATCGAATCAACAATTTAAAATTTTAATTTCGATTCAATTTGATAGATCGACGGTTTATTCATCGATCCCAAAACTTGAGCCTCAAGAGATCATAGACTCATGTGAACCAATCAAAGGCTAATAAGCTCCTAATATATATAATTATTTCAACTTGATATACTCCAACAACCATTAAATATTAATGAGCATTTTCAGCAATGAAACCTTGCATTAATTTGTGGAGCTATGCTCCTTGTCCCGGCTCAATGACAGGGTTTGCGATTCCATTTTCTGTCCTTAATTTTAATTAAACAAATAACGACATTTCATTTTTCGAATATACTTTTGGTCGTAATTCAATAACACAAAAGCAAGACACTTGACTGATACCGTATATAATTACAATATATTTTTGCTCAATTAATTATACTTAGGCATTGCTGTCACACATTGTTTTGACTTACTTAATTCAATATATGTACGGATTAATAAACTAATTATAATTAAGAAAGCAAGATGACAAGGTAATGAGACTTGACTAGCAGTTGGTTTTAAGTGCTTCCGCCTGTTTGTCTTCCACTTTGTCATATATATATGTTAATTAAAAGCGATTATTGTATAAGTTAGTGATTATAAGTAATTTTCAATTTCTCAGTGCGGCATTTCTTCTACTTTTTTCTTTGAGCTGTTTGAACTTAAGTTAATTAATAGTTTAATGAAGTTCACAATTATGTGCAATTCCATCAAAGTCTCTTCGAAGATTTTGGTAGAAAGTTTCTTTAAAATTCTCAATGTTGGTTAAGAAAACATAGGAAACCTTTTTTTAGTTTTCGAGTGGTTTTCCTAAATTTTCTAGGGACTTTAGAATTTCGAAACTTGTCAAAATGGAAACGCTGGTCTTTTAAAAGTTTTTTGTGAAACGTAATTTTAATTTGCTATATAATTTTAATTTACTTCTGGAGTTCTTCTTTTATTGCTTGAGCTCGAAGGAAGAAGATGCAAGAGGATCCTATTAAGGATGTAAGGAGAATTGTATAATAGAATCCATCGAGAATATCGAACTTTGATTATCATTTTTCTACCGAGCATAAAGGGAAACTATTCATCAATCAAATATTCACGAACAACTGTCGAAATAACAAATTGATTATCTTTTATTACTCACTTCATTCCATTTATATATGTTGATTTTCATTATTTTCTTGTTCCGATTATATAATTATGTTTCTTTATTGAGAATGTGTTATTTTATTAGTTTACTAATATACTCTTATGATTCCCATTAAATTAAATTTTATTTTTCTCTTTCATATTTTCAACTACACAATTTTTCATAAAATAATATTATACGTAAATCGAAAACTTTTTTTTTCAACAATCCATTCTCCAAAAATATATTATTCCACTCATTAAAACTTGAAATAATGGAGGCCAAACGGGGGCTTATTTAAGTTGTCCTCTTATAGCCAATTTTCTTCAATTTACTAGTAGTTGTTGATAATTAAATAAGGATAAATAGGGAATTTTTTTTGAAAAAAAATTGTTTTTTCAATAATATTAAGATTTCATAATTCATGTGAAAAACAAAATCGGCATATATAAATGGGACAAATGGAATATAAAATATGGATAAAATTCACCTTTTAAGCCGAATTGTAAAAGAAGGATGTTCAAAGAGAAAATTACACCTACACCTGGTTTTAAAATACCATTTTCACAAATCATGTATCTAGTTTCATAATACAAAAATCAGGTTTTCGAGTGTGTTTGATGCATATTAAAATGAGATTAATTACACCTACACCTGGTTTTAAAATACCATTTTCATAAATCTGGTATCTAGTTTCATAATACAAAAATCAGGTTTTAATTAAAGATTTCAAAAAAATTATTTTTATTTTTATATCTACCTAAACTATCCAAACCTTAAACTAATCAATATCCTCTCCACTCCCTCACCGTCTCTCCACACCACCATCTCTCCACGTTCTCCTCCGTCGGCAGCCTAGTCTCCACGAGATGGCGGCTTTGTGCAGATCCGTTCTTCTTCCTTTTTAAATTTTTTTTTTTTGATTGAAGCGGTGGAGGTGTGTCGAGCAGTGTTGGTGGAGGTATGAGCGTCGATCAGTGAATGAAAGTGGTGTTGATAGTGGTAGCGCCGTGCGGAGGTAACCACAGGATTTGTGTTTATTTTATGGTAGTACGTGGTTAATGGTGAATGATAGTGGTGTTGCGTGGTGGTGGTAACATTTTTAGAACTGTTTGGGGTTAGGGTGGGGTGCGACGGAGGCAGTGGTGGCGCGGCGATGTTGGTGTAGTGGTGGTGGTGATAACGTTGGTTGCGATGTTTGAAACAGTGATTTGGTCATTTGGTGTTAGCGGCGGTGATGGTTTCTGTGGTGTTGGTGTTGGCGGCGGAGGTGGTGCGTTTATGTGGTGTTGGTGGCGGTGACAACGGTGGTGTTGTGTTGGTGGTGATCACAAATGATTTGTTGATTGTGACTAATAAATTAGTTGATATGTGACTAATAAATACTGTGTAACCTACAAATTTTTTAATTTGTGACCTATAATTTGATGTTTTGTGATCGTAAAATAAGTTTTATGACTTATAAATTTTGTGATTTGTGTCTGATGAACAAATTGTAACTTTTAAATTTTTAATTTGTGACCGATGAACGAACTGTGACCAATAAAATTTTTAAATTGTGACCTTAAAATTTTTGAATTATGACCAAATTGCATATATCTGTGACCTTCATATGTTTATTAATAAAATATATAATTAATTAATAAATTCATAAATAAATAAATTTTAATGAAAACCTGATTTTTGAAATTTAAAACCTCCATCCTTAATTTTAAAATGGTGATACTTAAAAACCTGATTTATGTATTGTTCGCATGTTCAAATGGTCATAAGCCCACAAATCAAGGCCCTTAAGCATGGTTTTTCTACTTATAGAAGTGCTTCATGAAGAAGTCATTTTGGACTTTTTTTAAAATCGATCTTCTAATCAAACAAATTACTTTCAAAAATATATTCAAACATGTTCAAAAGTAATTTCTTAATCTCAGAAACAGTTTCTCACTTCTCAAAAGCCCTTGACAAACGACTCCTTAGTGAAGTAGGACTTTATTAGAGAGATTATTAACACCCCCAATTCCCAATCCGGTGGGAAACATTTAGAATTGTTACTTCTTTGTGCATAAGAAGCTTAACTACAATATAACACCGTTTAAGTTGAGATGAAAGTCAACTTTAGTGATAGGCCCGGTGGGTGCGGGATAGAATCTTGTGCACTAAGTTGTGAGTAAAATGGGTAAAGAAGACGTGAGAGAGAGTGGTAGTGGTGGGCATAGCGGAGTAAAAATTGGTGGAGGTAGATGATAGGTATGTAAGAAAATATCATAGTTTTTTTCTGCTAAAAAAATAAAATAAAATAAGAAATGTCCTAACCCTCCTTGCCTTTTTGCCAAAATACTACCAACTTGGCTGTTTTCAATTGAAAGCTTGGGGCACATTGTTATTGAAACCATCATTATACAGGGAATCAAAGTTAAAGTTGAAAGTCTTTCTAACCTATCCCTTTGTGTTGTGTGACTTATTTATATAATATTTTTGCTAGACCTAATTGACTCCGGCTTATAAAACGACGATATCGCTAGAATAAGTTAAAAGAGAGATGGCTAGATCAAGCGCTGTAAAAGCGACATTTGAGAATGAATAAGTAAGTAGCTCCGTGACCAAAAGAAAGAAGCGAGGTGCTAGACGTCTCATTGGAGCACTCCTATCTTTTGAAATACCTAATTTATTAGTACGGAATGAATTTTACACACTACCTCTTGATGGATAAAGTAGAATTCATCAACTCACTCGTAAGTAGAACAAATAGGACAAGGTTCCCCTAAATTATTGCGATTTTTAAGAATGTAATTGACTTGTTATATCTTTGACTAGACATATAATGAACCGAACAGAATGACAAACATATTCATTGTCATCGTTGTCATTGCTGGCCTTTCAGACTTAGGGTGTATTTGAGCCACATTATTTAGGAAGAATGTATTTTGGAATGGTAGATTGATGGAGAATATATAGTTAAAAAAGAATGAAAAGTTATTGATGTGATGGAAAATATTATTTTATTAAAAAGTGTGTGATAAAAAATGAGTAGAAGAATGAGAATGAAGATTTTAATGTGTACCAAACAGTGACTTATTCTAGAATTTGCCAAGACTAAATCATTCATTCTCTTATTTAACATCTTATTTTAATCCCTAAATACATTAGTTGATTCCCAGAAAGCAAAATTAATTAAATATCGAAGTGCTCTCACATTTTTATTATGGAGTAATGATTATCAAATCGCGTAATCTTTATCTTCGCACAGAGTTACTTATAATAATAATAAATAATAATAATAATAATAGCATTAAAAAAAAATTATTCTCTTGAATTCTCAATCTCATGTGTCAAAAAGACAAGAAAATTAACAAAATTTGATCTCAAATCAAAATTGTTTATGTATTCAAGGGCTTCAAGCAGATTTGAACTCCATACTTGGGTTTTATTGTAAGAACAATAACGGGGGCATGGCGGTAATTATCTGAAACAGTGAAGGAGAATTTTGATATTAACATGGCTAGTATAATCTTGGCTTCCATGAGGGCAAAAGATTGGCCTATACAATTTCTTGGACCAGCAGCAAATGGGATGAAATGGCGTCCAGGGGCAAATGATTTTGATGCAAAACGATCAGGATTGAATTCATTTACATCTTTGCCCCATATTTCTTCACTGTGATGTATTGCAAGAACTGGAATCCAAATCGAAAGTCCCTTCGGGATGTGGAGATCCCCGAGTTTGATGTCATTGAACGCCATCCGAGGTAGAACAGTTGCTGGCGGATATAGACGGAGTGATTCGTTGATCACCATATTCAACTTCAAAAAAGCAAGAAAAAATAGTTTAGTCGTTTTGCTGTAATTGGATGAGGTGCGATTTAGACTGGTGTTTTAATGCGAACGGTGCTACTTAACCAACTAAAAATCACTCTAGTATTCCACGAATAATGTTGTTGGATACCCTTCCCAATTTTAAATCTATTGATCGACACCATTTAATGCAGGCCTCACTTCTAACATATATATTTCAAGCAGTAAATGTTACATAAGGTATGTTCGATTTGTCAGGTTAAACAGTTGTGAAAAAGTTAAAATTGTCGATCATCATGTATTGTACAATTACGATATGTTTGGGTAAAAATTTATTGGATTGGACTTGATAGAACAAAATAGAGGGTATGGGGTGTTTCTCTCTTCTACGCACTCATGCCCCATTGCCGTGACTAACTTGAGCATCGAAGGTGCACGAAAATGAGATACCATATTTAGTTGACCTACCAAACATCCTATGTAGGTCATTGAAATTTCATTTTTTCGTCATCCCATACGTAACTAACATCCTATCGAACCCGTAAAAAAAAATAAAAAATAAATAAATAATTCCGTAGAGGAAAAAATCTTACCAAAGGGAGCTTTAAGAGCTGATCAACAGAGGGTGAACCACCATTGCAGACCTGGCTCACCTCAGCACGTACTTTTTCTTGCCAAGAAGGATTGCCGGCAAGCAGCATAATTGTCCAAGTGAGTAATAAAGCTGTAGTTTCATGTCCAGCAAAAAAGAATGTTTTGCATTCATCCATGATTAATTGGAGGTTTATGCTAAATCCATTGCCTGATTTCTTTTTTTGCATTTCATTTAACAGCATCCCAAGTAAATCATTTCCATATGAACTCGTTCGACCGATTTCTATGCAATCTTTTCGACTTTGTATGATCTCCATTAGTAATCGTTCTACTTCCAGCTTTAGAGATTTTATGGCTCTATTGTATTTGCTTGGGAAAAACCTGCAGAAAAAATGTATTATTAAACTATTGAAAATTATGGCTGTCAATTCTAAGAACAGAACTCTGTCTCTTTTTCAAACTGATTTTATGGCTGGGATTATGGATTATTTGTTGACTTCACAGGTATGAACAATTAATAATTGTAGGAATATTAAGTCGATCTGTGGGTCATTTACTATCAAGAAGAGAACAAATTGACCAACCGGCTTCCGGGAAAGCACAAATGCCGGCTTGCTTGTGCACAGAGATGTTGCAGCAGTGTTAACAAATGGAATATTTTCTTTCCCTTTTCGTAATTGCTATCAAATTCAGTTCTTGAAATAATATCTGCTGTGAGACGAGTCATATGTTCTCCAATCTCAAACTCAGTTTCACCCTTTTTTAATGAATTTTCCAGTGATTGGAGCATCTGCTTAGTGCATTCCACCATGTACCCCGCGTAGCTCTGCAGATAAACCAAAAACACTATTAATGCTTAAATTTAATATCCTTTCAACGAACTACCATCTTGTGAGGGCAAATATGTTAACAGTGGCGGATCCAAGAATCCAGGTGGGCTATTCAGTTCTTGAAATAATATCTGCTGTGAGACGAGTCATATGTTCTCCAATCTCAAACTCAGTTTCACCCTTTTTTAATGAATTTTCCAGTGATTGGAGCATCTGCTTAGTGCATTCCACCATGTACCCCGCATAGCTCTGCAGATAAACCAAAAACACTATTAATGCTTAAATTTAATATCCTTTCAACGAACTACCATCTTGTGAGGGCAAATATGTTAACAGTGGCGGATCCAAGAATCCAGGTGGGCGCAGGCAAGTGGCTGCCCAGTATAAGGAAAAAAATTTGGCGGAGCCAGCATGGGCGGCCGTAGGGGCTCGCTGGATGCTGGCTCCACCTCGGTATATATACCTTTAATTTGTCTCCCATGAATGCAGGTGCAATGATGTGTCTTTGATGGTACCAATCTTCACCATTGGCCATTAAAAGGCCTTTCCCAATAAAATGCTTCGAGCCCTGTTGCTGTAGCCATGATTTTCCAGAAATGCTATTGTATTTGGACAAAAGTTCTTTAATCAGTTCACTTTCTGTCAAGCACATTCTTGGTTCAGTTCCATTCCAGTAGATAAACCTCTTTCCTGATCACAAAATTTCGCGTAAGAACAAGGCGACGGCAGCCAAGTGGTTATAATCCCGTAAATGAAATTTAGCGATCTAGTACACAATGAAAAATCGTATAAATGTGTTACCGTATAACTTGGACCAGACGACGAAATGGGGCAGGAGGCGCCCGACTATGTCATGGCTGATAGAATCCATGTCCTGAGAGGTGGATTTCGAGACTAAGGAAGCCATGTCCATGATGTTTCCTAGCAGAAACCGTGGTTTCGGGCCACGAACTCCTTGTTTTTCCATAATTTTCTGGATGCGTCTTGGTGTTAGCCAGTAAAATGATACAGTTTCATAAGCAACTTTGTAGAAGAAATACACAAATATGACAAATATTGCCAAAACCACCCCCATAGCCATCCTGCAGACTTTTACTCTCACAAACACACAAGAAACACAGCGAGAGACGGTATCTAGATAGAGTGAGAGAAGGGTGATTTGATTTTGGTGGCTGGAAACTCCAAATTTATAGTGCTAATGATACGAGCACCTTAGAAAAGATTCAAAGATTAAGACTATTTTTTATTTTCTTTAATAAAGTACTTTGGCTTAAAATGCAAAATTGCAAATTAAAAAGAATTAAGCTCCTTATACAGGGATTTTTATCAAGTATTTTACAGATAGTGAGGTGGCAACACTGAATTGACTGATTTTAAAGTTATTTTTTTGTCCAACATTCAATGAAATTGTGATAGTTAAATTGTCTGGCAAAATTCTCGAGTAATGTTATTCAGTGTTACGTTAACGTCACATAGATTGGAGTTATAAAATGATTTAACCTATCATTTAATGTCATATTAACGTCACATAGATTGAAATTATAACTCTGGTGAAGTTAGAGAACATTATTCAGAATTCTCTGTACATGTGGCAAGATTGAATTAAAAATTCGTTCTTCTTAGCAAGCACTTCAGTTGATATATAATTGTTTTAGGACGTGGCTTTCAGTGTTTGGCAAGGGGTTAATGGCAGCCCTCCTCCACCACCCATCCCCACCTCACCCCACCCCACCCCACCCCAATCCCTAGATGGGGTTGACCTTACTATTCTTGGGAAGATCACATTCAAAGACGTGGATGGAGATTAATGTAAGATGGAATTTGGCGGGATTATTAATTTAGTATTAAAATTCTAGTATTTTTTGAAATTCGTAAATTTTTAACTTGAGATTAGAAAAAATGATACTATTTAAAGTAAGATTACTATTTTATTGAACATTCGTGTGTGTTGTTACCGAAATTATAAATTTTAATAAATTGTTATAAACGTTCTTAATCTTTCTATTCTTTTTAACCTTCGGTCCAATCTTTTTTATCAACATTTGTGTGTCAAATCTTTGATAAATTGGTGGCATTCATGCAAATGGATGGATTCGATCCTATTCTCCATTGGTCAATTCATTTTACCATCAAATTCAAAAAATAAAAAGAGTGAAATGACCGTTTCATTATTCTTAAGTAAATATAAAAAAAAACTAAAAATTCATAAAATAAAAAGCAAATGAAAATAATTTAAAAAGAATAATGTTCATTTCCTTTCACCCACTCCGCCACTGCCACCTCTATTGCTCCACCAACAGCGCCTCAACACCTTCATCACCGCGCCATTGCCACCACTATACCACTCCTGTAAGGCCACCTAGGTAGGGGCAAAATTGTCAGTATCTGATTTTCTATTCATGAAATAAAATAAGATAGCCACACAAATGGGTAACCAAAATTGACACATTTGCAGCACTATGGCCTTGATGGACAAACTCCTCATTGTGCACTAGTTATTATCAGTGCAATTATTTTTATTTATTTGCCTCTCCACTAAATTATTTCGATGAATAATGGAGTCCGATGAATAAATGTAAGTGATATGTTAATCATAAAGAATTGTAATTGTGAAAGAAATCACATTGAATAATATATATTATCGTATAGACTCATAAAACACGGATATCGTTATTTCGAATAGGCCAGCACATTTCCCTTCTCGAGTTTAGGGACACTCGAGCAAATACGTGGATGCTTGTAAGATGAACAAGTTCATTAGAGAGCGTCACATTAGTGACTATTTCATCATAGCGTATAATATATTTGACATTCGACCTTCAATCAGGAGATTGTTATTTTCTTTTTTGCACTAATGTTCTGTTTGATAAGCCCCATTTTTCAAGAAAAATGGAAAATATTTTCACCTTTCCCACAAAGTAGTTGTTTGATGGCCAAAATTGTCCCTGGAAATCATTTTGCCAGCCGCCACTCCACTCGCTAATTTTCCTTCAAATCAATGAAATTGTTTTCCTTCAATTTTTGTGGATTTTGTTTTTTCAGCTTTATTTTTTTTTTCTTTTTGGCGGTTGGAAAAAATTCTAGATATAATGGTAAAATTTTTTATCACTTTTATTGACAATTTCTATACAAAACAAAGTCAAACGAATGATATTCGATATAGTAAAAAAAAAAACTGTGATTTTAAAAAAAAAAAATTCTTTCTTTTTTTGGCAATTGAAACAAATTCTAGACCCAATAATAAAAAAATGTCAGCTTAATGGGCAATTTCTATGAAAAACAAGTCAAATGGATATTGATTTTTCAACATTTTTCAAGTGAAAAATTATACCAATCAGACACAGTTAATTACAATTCACAATTAAACAAATTTTAGACAATTCAATTCTTTGAAATTTATTTTCTTTCCACCCAAATTTCATCTTTGTAATCAAAATGACCCTAAGTTTTAGGTAAGAAGAGCTGGACCGAAAGCATCACAGCCTGGGCAATAAATGCATTCCACAAAAATATTAGGAAAATGCCTTATGGCCAGGGTCATTGACCCAAAAGAATTAGAGAATACCACCTATACAGTATCGGCACGAGCACCATGTGTGAAAAGAATTAGAGAATTCCTCTTTTGCCCATCCACTTTACTCCAACATCTAGCGGTAGACGTTGTTCCATTTGGTTCTGGTTTCAAGAGAATCGAATTGAACCATGAACTAATGATTTTTTTTAATAATGGAACCAAATAGCTTTTTTTAAGAATGCGGAACCGAATCGAACCGAACCATTTGGTTCTGGTTCGATTTGGTCTGGTTCTAGTACTATTACTTAAATTTTCAGACT
>CAIGRS010177913.1:0-13409 GCA_903798395.1 Fraxinus floribunda | reverse complement strand
CACCTATCATTATTTCAAGTGTTTTCAATTTAATGTAACTAATGCTAAAGACAATTTTTTTTTTTTATATTTACGCTATCATATAGACAACTATACTACGGCACGTGCGTCTAACTAGTATCTAATCAAGAGTTTGTTTTTGTTACTGTTCATAAGCCTTGTTCACAAGCCATTGGTGTTCTCGAGCCGTCCGTCCTTAGTTGCTTGGAAGTGAGCCGGGTGTAAAATAAGCCTTCCGATTCCAGAATTTTCTTGCATTTCCACTCTCTCTCTTCCCACTCACTCTCGCCACTTCCAAGCTCCAATTTGGGTGTACCTTCCTCCTTCCCAAAACTCTCTGTATTTATCGTTTCGTATTTGTATCTATATATAATTGGTGGAGGAATCGGAAACCCATAAAGGTGTAGTTATCGATTTCATTTTTCCGAGACAAAAGATGAGTCGTCGCTGAGAAGAAAAAGGTGTAAATTGATAAAACCAAACCCTAATTTTGTTTTTGAGTTCTTTATTACGAAGCCGGCACGAGCTGATTTCAGGGAGTTCCTTACGCCTGTTTCTCGATACATCCCCCAGAATTCTACGTAGTATTTTTTTCGGTATTTGATTTTCTTTATGTATTTGTATGAAGCGTTTATATGTGGTGGATTTTTTATGGGTGCGGGAAAAGGGTATTTCCGGGTGGGAGTTCTAGTGGGTGTCAAGAAACGGATGTGGTCGAAATCCCGACGCCGATTAATCGGTCTTCCAAAGCCAAATTATTGAAGCAAAAAGAGTTGAAAGATTGATTTTATTTTTTTTTATCTTTATTTTCTTTGTATGTATTTTGATGAAACCTTCTGTCCTTTGTACACTGGATTCTGGTAGTAAGTGGTTATAGGTTTTCTTCTATTTTTCCTTTTTGGAGTGGGTATAGATTTTCTTCTATTTTACCTATCTAGGCATTGGATTGTTGTTCTTTTTTGGGGATTTTTTTTCTTGAATCCTACAGTTTTTGTGATTAAAATCAGAATTGCATTGAGCATAATAGAATTGGGCCTTCAAAATACAATGAAGAGGTTTTTTTAGCTGAAATCGTTTCGTTTTTTAGGTTTCAATGTAGCGATGCATCATGCATTGCTGAGTTTTCTTAACTGTTTTTTTTTTCTTCTTCTTCTTTGTTTCTTGCAGTTACCACAGCTTAATATAGTTTTTTTTGTAGTTGATTGATTTATGATGGTGATGTAAACATAAATATGGGAATCTCTGCCTAAAATTTATGTATTGGGGAAGGAGGGATTCAGTGTCAAGAAATATTGAAAAGTTCCCTACCTGACGGTTTTAGAAGCTAAAACGGTTGTGCATGTTGACAATTTTGCAGTCAAGATGTTGGCATACTATTGTATGAGAACATTTAGTGCCTATGCTATTGGGAGCATTACAATTGAGTGGAATAAGTCCAAAAATAGAATTGATAACATTTACCAGAAATAGAGCTTTGATATAATTCTTTCGTCAATAGAATTGAAGTATAATATTTATCCATTGACTTCACAAAAAGTTAAGGTTCGCTCTTCTGAAATAGCTTCCAGCGAGAAATTTCCACCATCTATTCACCTTAGTAATATTTTCTATCAAACTTTCTTGCCAACTTTGTTACATTAGTACTATACTTCAAATCCAGATAGATATCTAATCTTTGACCAGCTTCGAAAGTGTAGAAAGTCTACCTTGTTCACATTGATAAATTCAAACATTTTGCCTTATTATGGAAATGAAATGCTGTGTTTTTTAATTGGAGTTATTTTACTTTCCTAATTTATATGCTGGTAAATTATTTCATGTCACTTGGAAAATTCTTTCTCTTTTTTTGTTGGGTTAATTATTTCATATCACTTGGATAATTTTCTCTCTTTTTCAAGAAATTCGAACCCAATTTCTACATTATCGTTATGGGCTTCAAAATCTATTAGAATCTTGAAAAATAGAGCCAAAGTGGCAAATGGGTTTTCCATTAAAAGATTCCATTTTCGCGGTATGGTAGTGAATAACTTTGTGTATTGTGCTTGTCCCATTTATTTTGAGGCTGCAATGGAAGGTTCGTAATGCATAGTGAAATAGTAGAAGAGCAAAATGTTGGGTTTAGTGAGAATAGGAGTAAAATTGGTGCTTTTTTGGATCTGAATGAAGAGGAGATTGGAGAGAGTAGTTCAACTTCTGGTTTTCTGGCTTCTAAAATTACTAGGAATGATGAGAACAGTACTGGATTCTTCTTCACCCCCTTCAATGGGTTGGTTAATGCAGAAGAACGAGAAGCCGCATTGTGTCAAGTGTGATGTTTCTGAAGAAGTTTAGAAACCCCATTTGGATAGCAAAAAATTAGAGAAGTGAGGGTCATCTATGTCAGGTACTAGTTATTCATATATTTTTCTTTTGTTATTTATATTAGTAATGTGTTTGCTTGTGTCTTATGCGATCATATATTTTTATTGGATTAATATAATTTCTTGAATTTTCGTACTATGTACAAGTTGAGATGATGAAAGAAAGATTTTCAAAATTACTCCTTTGAGAAGATACGTCTGGTTGTGGAAATCGGGTTTGTAGTGCTGTGACTATATCAAATGCTATTACTAATCTAAAACACTAAATTAATATCGATTAATTAACATGTTTGCTTAATTTGAAATTGGAATGAATTCAATTATGATCAGTGTGTGCAACATGTGCTTTATTGGTTTTATTAGCTACAATTTTTGGCCACATTTGAAGATTGGAACCTTTACCAACTGAGAAGAAACTGATGCAGAGAAGGGAAATGAAGTCACTTCTTTGTGTTAGTGATCATGTTGTCCAATTGATACCTTCTTAGCAAACATTTCCAAATGGCAGCAACCTTGAGATATCTTCATAAACATGGAACAATTAAATTCAATATCTTTTTGCCTTATTGTCTATTACATCGATTGCCCGAGGTTTGCAAGTATACATTCACCACGTTTCTTGTTCTGGCAATTCCTATTTTTGTTTGCAATACGCCCTTTTTTTGCTATAATTAAGGGTTTTGGTTGGCTTTTTTACCTTCATTCTTTGGTCTCTTGTTGAGCATACTCTTTTGCTTCGTTTGTTGTGCCAGAGGGCTTTTGATGGGTCCAATTTTCTACCAAGTTTTAATGGTGAAAGAGAATTGAGAGGGGTCTCTCTCTTTCTTCAGGGCTTTTCTCTTTTGCCTCCATTTTCTTGTTGTCTCACATCTTAGGTTTTTAGGGTTCCTTTTTCAGGATAAAACATTAGTGAGATTTTGATTTTTCATTTCTCCCTCTTTAGAATCCATGGCAATTCAATTTAATCAAGTCTCTCCATCTTGGTTTTTTCTTTTAAACATGGAGTCGATTTGTTTATCGTCTTAAACTATTCTTTGAGTTGATCTTCAAATTTTAGGTTTTTTATTTTTGGCCGACATGAAGTGTGTTTGATTGCTAGTCTAATGATCTTAAGGTAATAATTTATTTCGTACTGATTTTCAAAAATTAGTCCTTACGTAGTAATAGCTGAATTTCAAATGTTGATTTATTGTAAACTTGTGCATTCGGTAGCATGTAAGATTGCTCGTGGAATCTGAGGGTTGGCAGAATGGACAGAGTGATTCAACCACCCTTGGTAACCATCTAATATTCTCACTTTCTGCTTTATCCATTGTTTATATTTCTTATTCAGTATCAATCACTATAATTGGATATGAAGAGGTTTTGTTCTGTATAATATGATATGACCTTCCAAAATTCAACTCATGAAACCAATCTTCAGCCATATCAGATTAAGTACGTTTACTTCTAATGAGCCTAGCCTAACTGTTCTAGGGTTAACATGTATTCTACTTGCGTTGATTTTATGATATGCCTGCGAATTTATTTTATCGATCTTATTGTTAATCTGGATCAATGGAACAGGTAGAGGAACCAAAGTTCTTCTTTCAAGGTAAAAGCATGAGAAGGATGGAGTATTTGATACTGAGCATTTCGAAATGGAAGATACAACCTTATACTCCATGCAACTTCATCAACTATTTCCTTCGAAAATGCTGAAAACCGACGAGTCCTCATCGAAGCCATTGACTACTAGATGAGATCAGCTAATCTAATCTTAAGCACAATCAAAGGTCTCACTTACATAGCATTTCACGCCTACCACTAAAGTCCCTCTCGAAATAGAGTTATCGAACATGTGAGCCGTATGTAAATTTGGCTCAACTTAAGTTCACACGTCTTCCAAACCTTAATATTGGACGAGAATTTTATTTTATCTTTAAGGTACACTTGGGTTTGATTTTAATATGGTTGCATATGGCTTTTCAAATCAAACATTAAAGTTTGCAATATTACTACATGTACGCTAATTTTGATATCATGGATGTTCTTGTGAATTGATATTTTGTTTTACATTGATTTTAACAATATTTTAAACAATCGATATCACAAATTTTGACCACTCACACAAGGTTAAAAATAATGTCATCTAGAAACGTACATCTAGATTAATTCTAATTGTTTTGAGCAAGGTCCCCAAGCCAATGCTACCCCCACCAACCACCACCCATAAAGGAGCGGGTTGGGCAGGATCAATGACCGCGACCGCGACTGCATCCTTGAGATAAGGGCATGGTCCACTATTCAACCTAAAAACTGGTCATCCACATTAAACGCCCATTTAACCTGACTTTTAGAAGTACAAGACAAATCTGCTAACCTAAATTGAAAGTTTATATAATATAAATCAAATCCAAATCAAGAAAAAAAATTTGTTTCTACGTTCATATAAGTTTTTTTTTTTTTTTTTTTAAAGTTTTTGAAATGATTACCATGTTGTAAATTTTTTTATTTTTGTTTCTGATTCTCCTTTTCCTTTTTTTTTTTGTCTTGATAACAATTATGTGTAAATATTTTTAGTGTGTGCCTGTTTTTTTGTTTTGATAATAATTGAGTGGCTTAACTGAAACATTATCTGAAATTGAATGATCATGATGGATCAAAATCAATATGAATGAAATTGAAGAGATTGTTGCCTCCCCTGCTTCCGCCACATCCAAAAAGCTTTCTTTTGACCTGATCCGTTCCACTCACCTCACTGTAGGCCTGTGGCCTGTGGGAAACTGTCTGCACTAGTATTCACAACGATTTGGACTTCCCTGGGAGAGGGGGAAGAAGGTGAACATTAGCTTGAGTTTTTTAAATTTAATTCTTCTATTTTTATTTTTTTTTCATATGAAAAATGAAAAGTTACATATTTACCCATTAAAAATTGGTCAACAATTGGTTATACATTTAATAATTGGTCAACTAACGATTAAACTAACGGTTTATGTTAATTTGGACTCCGGGAGCGAATTGTTTAAAGGTTTGGTACCGTGGGTGGCATAAATGAAAGATTTGGGTAAAGTCTACAAAAAATTGAAAGGTTTGGTACCGTAGCTGCAATTTTCCCTATATATTATAGTGGGGAAGCATTTCAACGGTGGGGAAATGCCAAGATATTTATGTGGCCTTAGGATGGTGACACGTGCTGGGCTAACAAATTAGGGCTGGGATGTAATTAATTTGGTCAACCCGTGGGGGATAACAATAGATTTTTACTGGCTCGCTTTTCCTCACTACAACTTGGGGTAGGAATGTGTTGAATATTTTGTATTCAAGACGGTACGATATGGTGTGGGGGTGGGAAGGGTATTTTTGACATTCCAAAAATATATCTTAAATTGAAGGTAATTATATTTTTAACACATCACCACCATTTTAATTTTAATAGAAATATCATGTTTGTCCACATGAAGTTGACAATCTATGTGATGTAGCTCTGTAGTAAATACATATTCGGTCATGTAGGCAGATGCAATTACAAATCGAAAACTTGCATAGCTCTGCTATCTGTAATTATGTGGATCACTGCAGGATTGAACGAACTGGGAAAAATGAGAGCCAATTTCTTTTCGGAAATAAGGCTTTGTAATGGTGGTGGTCGTGCATCACAGGTTCAAGATGAGCCAGCCTAGGACCATTAATACCATCAGCATCATTTTAATAATTTAAGATTGATTTTAACAGTGTAGAATGCTTGAAACTGTCTAAAAAAGTTTGTCGTTGACTATGTGAGTAAGTGAAAATGGTTACGAATGTTAGTTTCTTGATTTCGATCTGATTATTTTTTCTTTATTCCCTCGTGTTATATTCCTTGCTGATTTCAATATGGTTGACTAAGATAGAGATTAGATTGAATGCTCTTTTCAATACACTGTTATGCAAAAAATTAATTTGAATGTTATTTTAAACACTGGAACTCTGTCACTATCTAGAAAGATACATAAAGTTTGTTTTTGTTCTTGTTTTTGCTTTTGCTTTTGCTTTTGCTTTTGTTTTTACCGTGACAGATTACAATGATTTCATCCTTAGAACTTCCACAGTTTGAAAGATACTAGTCTTGTGCTTACACTTCAATTGTCTTTTGATTCAGGGCTGTGTATCTCCATCGCTCCTTTTCCACAAAGTCCGCATCCAGGAACTGAGCTACAAAGGCCCAAAGCCTATAGACATCTTCGAAATTGGCCAGGAAAGTAAGTGCAACTGTAACCACTGTAATTCCTGGTTCAGCTTTTTTACTCTTGGTTCTTGTTGTTTCTTTCTCTCTGCTGTTTCTCTCCATGACTCTCTGCTTCTCCTCTTCATACTTCTCTGAGAACCAAATGTGGTTGAGAACCGCATGGCCAAGAGAAATGTTATTTCTATCAGCTAACTTCTGTACAAGAACAGGTTCAACCTTTTCCCCTTTCCAGTCATATATATCAAATGCCAAAGCAGGTCCTCGGTCAAATTTTACCTTTGGTCCATATATTGTGACCAGGGAAGCGCTGTCCAGCCTATTAGGATGCTGAAGTTTCATCAATGCGCTGACCAGCCAATTGATTAGGTACCTTCCTCTGCTACTGATAACCATCAGTCCCAGTGAATCCACTTGATCCAAGCATCTACATTCAATATTCAAGCTTCCATGTTCATCAGCTGTTTTATCCTTTTCATTCGATTCCCTTTGTTCTGACTCTTCGAGACGGTTCCCTTTTAAACCAGCATCCTTTTGATCTCCTTCTTTAGAATTTCCATTTTGTTTGTCTTGCTCAGTAATACGACTTGACAAAGAGCTTGATAAATCAATACTATCTTGGTTTGTCCCCAATTTGGATATCAGTTCAAGCTCTGTATCTGTGCCTGAAGAGTCTTCAGGGAAGCGAAGCAACTGTTTTGCTGGTATAAGGGATACAATTCCAGCCCCTGTTGAAGCTTCCAGATTTGGTACCGTTGATTTCTTGACAAAAAGGCATCCGAAACCAGTTGGATTTTCACCGAAAACCTTGTAGAAAGAGCAAATGAGGAAGTCGGGGTGGAAAAGAGAAAATCCAAAGCTGTCCATATCCTTTGGTCTCAGTGCACAGGCATCAAGCAAGACATGCCAACCATTTTCCTGTGCCATAGTCATCCATTGATAAGAATAACTGGTTCCAGTTATTCTAGACTGAAGAGGAAACACAAATAGTCCCCTGTGTTTCTGCTGCTGCTTCTTCCGTACAATCGTTTTCTTCAATTTTGCTGAGTGAATCCTTAGCCTTGGCCATTTGAATTCGGCTGCCATGACATAGGCTCCTCTTTTCTCTGACGTATTAATCATGGTCTCCAGAGCCTCGCTCTCATGGTCGTAAACTGTAAGTAGTTTACGACTAGATTGGAAAGGATAAGATTCTGCAACAAGTTTGAAAGCTGATGATCTATTGGCAGTAAATACCATAGAGTAATCATTCTGAGAGATCTTGAGAAAATCCATGATCCTTTTCTTGAGAGCAGATTCTAATTTGGATCCATCGCCACCATGAAGCAGCTGCGACTTGAGATTTACCGACTTGTAAGTTATACCAAACACTGGACAATCAGACTTTTGAGACGGAGGATTAGACGAAGATGCAATTGGGCTTGTGGAGATGTATTGTGACTGTGACTGCGAAAAAAGACCAACGCCAATGTAATCAAGGCAAACATGGTTGGATTCTGAGAGAGGAACATATTCTTGAGAACGAATTTGATCAACTTGGGCAGTCTCAGAATACTTGGGGTAAGCTTTAATGAACTGAACAAAAGATTCTTGTAAAGAAGGGATTGATTCATGGTTAGTGAACTGAGTATTTGGGAAAAAAGAGGAGTTAGTCGTGGCTGCAAAGTCGTGACGACAAGTTGCAGACGTGCTTCTGATCTTGACGGTCACCTGGTTGGGATCGAGTCCTCTGAAAATAGGATTCGGACAACAACCTTCAAAGCAAACTCGTGTTGCCTCCCTTAGGCCAGGCGAGTGCATATTTCTTGTGTCCTCTCTGAACTATTTCAATTATTTTTATGTTTCAATTTCGACATCTTCCATGTTTTAATAGTTGTCTGATGCTTACTTAGTAAGAGAAGTATGAAAAAGGTATTATTTAAAGTATGTATTCAACACTTTTTAGAAAGGGTCATGAAAATGGATGTCTAGCATTGACGTATTGACCTTTTCTCGCAAATTTATCAAACTTTGGCTTTTCCTTCACCCCTTTTGTATCCCCCCATTTGTATCTTTATTCGCTAATCTATTGCGCATGTTTGCCAAAGTTGACTTAGCATATGATGACACTTGAGAAAGAATTAGAATAAGTAATATTTCCCCCTTGCTCATATTTCACTCGCGCTAACAAGTCTTTGAGGCTTTGATAATTTTAGCTTAGAAAAATTACTTAGAAGTTAGTTACTTATAATAAATTTCGCAACCCATAATCTTTTTGAAAAGTAACTCACTTTATTATCAAAATAAGTAAATAACTTAAAAGAAAATTTGACTTACTTTAAGGCTTAGCCAAATAATCAAAATGTTAAATCTCGTGGTTATAGAACTACGAGTTTCAATGGTCTCTACTTGACACTTATTTTTTGGTTAAAAGTCATGTTGGTGCTTTAAACAGTCGAGTATTATATGAGAGATACCTATTTTTTTTGTTAAAACTCATGTTGGTGCTTTAAACAGTCGTGTATTATATGTATTGGAGAATTTTCCTTCTTTTAAAGATTAGTGCATTTTTATAAGAATTAGTCAAATGTTGGTGCTTTAAACAGTCGTGTATTATATGTGAGCTTCCCTATTCCAATTGGAGAATTTTCCTTCTTTTAAAGATTAGTGCATTTTTATAAGAATTAGTCAATAAACATGGAAAATGGAATTGAATAGAAGTGAAGTGAGAAAGAAAGAAAGATCATTGTGTAATGGCCGGCAACAAGATTGTATGTGGACCAAAAGAAGTCTTGGTGCGAAGCTTTCCATGGGAACCCTTGACCCAATTGTACGCGCAAGCTTCATATTATTAATGGAGTGGGTCATGGGATTTGGGATTTTCATTTATTTCTCAACCACTTTTTCATATTATTAAAGTCCTATGTAATGCTAATATATATGTATTTACAATCTAGTTTGAGATAATTCTATTGTATGTATCTATTTCTTAACATGCTCGACATGCAAATTTTTCACCCGATAGAAGTCTCTTGCTAATCATGGATTGGTCAACTTTATAGGCTAGCCATTCTTTATTAATGATTCATAATTTGTGGGGGTGGGGGTGGGGGTGGGGGTGGGGGTGGGGGAGGGGGCAATAGAAAGATTTTATTTACGTTCATACGTAAGTCTTACTCAACAATAACTAGACCAAACAGTTATGCAAGATTGCTTCAACTGTTGTCCAGTAAATTTCAAGATGGTCACAAAATAAATGTAACATAAACGAGGAAGTGAAGATTTATGTGCACCATAATAAGATAAATAAGATAAAAAAAAAATGAGAATATGTGACAATAAGTGGAGGTGACGTCAATTGATGATCATGATGTATTTGCTATAAATCTTTCAATGGATCTAGCAACAAATAGAACGGAATGATAAAGAAAGATTCACATAATCAACCCTAAATTTATTGTTGTCGCGATCAAAAATTATGATCTCGTTGCATTTTCAAGTTTTGACATGAACAAACAAACAACAACAAAAAAACAAAAGAACCCAAAAAAATAAATTTGGTTTTAAATCAAAAACGTCCAAGTATTTAAGCCGAATGACAGTTGTTTTCGAAACATTTTATTTTCATATTAGAGTCCCTTCTGCTAGCAAATGGGATTAAACAATTCGTTAAACAAAGTGCATCTTCTACTTATCAAATTTGGTATAGTCCTTTAATACATGGTGCCAGAGCAAATAAAGATTCTGAATTTGAGTTTCATTAGCATAAGAAATGAATTTAGGACTCATATGAATTCAAATAATAGTTATATAACTAAATAATTAATCAGATATCTGACTGTTAAATAAGTTTTTATATCTAAATATTCATAGCCTTAAAATATTGTACGTTATAGTACAATTCATTATCTCATACTAAACATGCATTCCGGGAGTAATTGAAATTCCCAGCTCATTTTTAGAGGATTTTTAGAAAAAAAGGTAAGAAATATTTCATCATCATTAGATATTAATTACAAAAAGATTTGTGTCGTTTGTTAGTGATTTGGATGAGTTATAACTTATGAAAACGAAAGAAATCCAAAGTTCGGGAATCAAAGTGTAAACATCCAATAGTTGATTCGGAGCACAAAACGATGATTGAGGATCATATAGGATCAATTGGATGCAATTGAAGGTCAAATGAATGAAATATAATGGAAGTATTTTCATAAATCAAATTCCAGACGAAAAAGTTATGCTTCGAATTTTTAGACTAAACTTGAGATCCATTTTTTGGATATCAAACGTTCGAATTGAAAAATTTGTATTTCTAGAAGAATTGAAACCCTTTAAATTAAATTTTCAACTCAATTTGAATCATCACCCCCAATCGGATATCTATAGATAAAATTATAGCCAAATACTGAGAGATGCTCAGGGGCGGACAGAAATGATTTGCGTGCACGGGGGCAATTCATGGTGCGCACGCGGCACACTATTTTCCCCAACCCGAGAGCCATTTGATTCTACGGCGCACGCACGGTAGTTATACCAGTGCACGCGCGAGGCCATTTCTGCAGGCGAATCTTTAGTTTCCTTTCGCGATTCAAATTCTTTTGGAAATCAAATTGGACGCAATTTTCACCTTTTTTTCTAGCTCTTATAAATAGAGAACAAGGACTACACATAAAAAAAAAAAAAAAACATCTCTTGCCTCTTCATACACAATAGTATCATCAAATTCATCAAGAATAAGAGGCCAATAGTCATATTTTGAAAGGGGATATCAAGTCGTAGCAAGGAATTAAAGGTCAAAATTTTGAAAAATTCAACATTGAGTTTGAAGATCAACATCTTTTGATTTATTTCATGATCCGGATGCTATTTTCTATTATTCTTTTTGTAATTTATATATTGACATACTAAGCTAAATCCCCTTTATATTGGATGAAAATAAATCCTATTTGTTTATTTTTTTTTTAATTTAAGACTAATAGTTTAGTTTATTTCTTACGTGTATGATTAATTTTGCATACCCATTGTATTATTTAATTGATTGGCCACCAATTAGATATTAGTTGCTTGTTGTAGAGTTGAGAAACTCACAATAAGTTTAGAATGCAGCAAAATTAACATATGTGTCATGGATGATAGGAATTAAAAACATTTATCACATATGCAATCATATAGATAATGCATAATCATTCGAGTTAGAAATATATTTGGGTCGTGGTTAGAATAGATTTAATTTGTCTTGGAAAAGAAAACTATATACCATAATTTTATCGATTGTCAAGAACGCATGAATGTAACTACATTACAAATCAAAAATTGAAATAAATAGCAATAGGCGGATTCGAGATCCAATACAATCATCCATAAATTGATAAAACCACATTTTTACCGATTTTTTAGATTAATTAAATATAAAATAAAATCAACATCTCTTTTGTTTACATAATTCGAATCCCATAAAATGTTAATAAATTTGAATTGAATTTATTACTTGTGGGACGATATTCTCAATTCATCAATTCTATCATTTCTCAACGATCACGTACGCTTGCGGGTTTTGTACGAACAAGAGTAGCGAAAGCAATAGAAATAAATAAATATAAACACGTGATTGAATTCCATTGATTCTAAATAAATATCGAAATATAATACTTTCTAGTTTCTGTTGATTCTTAACAATACCAAAAATCTAGGTATCAAACTCTTTGATTTACGTATAAATACGAAAAAATGGACTCATTAATTTTTGTTTATCAAATTCGAGAATTTAAAAAATTGAAGAAATCTCAACAATTCAAATCGTGTTCAATTAATTGCCATAAAACTTACAATTCTTATTTAAAGTAATAAATAAATTTCGGATAATAACTAAACTCCTAGATAACGACTAACTTCAAATAATTATAAAATTAAAGATAATTAAAATTATGAAAATTAAGAGTCATAATACTAATTAAAGACTAAACTAATTATAAATTAAAATATAAGACATAGATGAAATTGTTAAATTAAATTAAAATCATCCATATTCAATCTTCATCAATTTGTCTCTCGAGTGTCTTGATTCAAGTGGATTGTAACTTTAGGACTATCATTTGGATCCCTACATTGGAGCTCTATATGGCTTCTTAAGAAATGTTCGGTGCACGATCTTTTGCAAGATGCCTACGGGTCCCAAAAATGTTACTCAAATGTGCGAAGCAGACTAGACCGTATTTGGATAGGGTCTAACACAACTTGTAATTTTCCATCAAATCAGGCTTCATGATACCGCTTGACACGAATTGCCTGTGCAGCATGTAGTATCCCACACCAAGCATAGTACTCAGGGGCGAACGCAGACTTTAAAGTTAAGAGAGGCACCATCGAACTTGCAAGAAAAAGTTGGGAGAAATTTTACAATAGAAAATTTACGTCCAAAAAAAATCATATATCGTATAATTTTGCATTCGAAAATTTACATGGGATAATGGATATGACTTTTTCAAATGTAAAANGCAAAATGACTTGCTGTTATGTAGGGGCGGACGGAGACTTTAAAGTTAGAGAGGGAACAATCGAACTTGCAAGAAAAAGTTGGTAAAAATTTTACAATAGAAAATTTACGTCCAAAATAATCATATATCATATAATTTTGCATTCGAAAATTTACATGGGATATGACTTTTTCAAATGTAAAATTTCGAAAATTTTTAGTATCATATTCCATATAAAATTTCCTAATAAAATGATGAAAATTATATTGAAAAATTTGTATCGCAAAAATAATAAATGTTAATGAAATAATTGATTTCTTTTTCAAAAAAAAAGGCGAGTTAGACGTCTTTCTTTAAAACTCATGTTTAACATATTTTTAACTATTTTCGATA
>CAIGRS010177894.1:0-19090 GCA_903798395.1 Fraxinus floribunda | reverse complement strand
ACAACTTATTATGAGTGAATTTAAGCAAATATAAATCTTCCATTTTTTTCCAACGTTCTTTGGTAGAATCGAGTTTTCCAACTTTTTTCAAAGCAGTGTCAGACATGTGTAAAATAATAGAAGTGTATGCAAGTTCATCATATTCTTCTTTTTGTGCATCTGTAAAATTTTCGAAAAACTTGCCGTCTATGGCCTTTGAAACTTTTTGTTGAACCAAAATCCCTTTCATCTTTTGTTGTCAAATTGAAAAATTCACTTTCCCATTGAAAATTCCAATTTCGAAATGTGAAGACAATTTGAAAAAACAAAACGACCAAAAATTGCACAAATAGGTCATACAAAATAATCCTAAGGTAGCAATATACAAAGTTCTAGATTCCCAGGGTTTCGTGAGATCCAAAATCTCAGATCAAGGGAATGTTNGATCCAAAATCTCAGATCAAGGGAATGTTCGAACGGGTCAAGTTTGGGTGTTCGAACAGAATAATCAATAAACAATGCAACACGAAGATATATAAACAAAAATTCAAAATCTCCGCGCAATGCAGTCCTCTCTCTCTTTACACACGGCTCCAACTTTCTTCCACACTCTAGACACAAGAAAATAGTCCACTTAATATGTTAAAGATAGTGGGCTTTTAGGTCAACCACAAGAGGCCCAATAGATAACAAAAAGTGGACTTTCAACCCTAAAGCCGTCAAAAGTAATGGGTCGGGTCATGAGCAACACTAATAAATCGGGTCACTTCAAATGGCGCACATAAGTAGTCAGAATGGTTTGTTCATTGTGGTGTCGATATTTCACTTCAATCATCGACCGAGGCCTATGAAGTCTAATCCAAAACTATAAAATCGGTTTAACATCATCGCTCGGATTTATTGGTTATCAAAAAACCCAACATTCAGCAATATACATCAAGAAGTAAAACATTGGCCTCTTCCTCATGAGATCATAGTCGATAGTTATGTTGTTGAGAGTCGAGATAGTCATGATATAACAAATTTCATGAGCTTCTATACCCTTCCTTCATCCATCTTTAATAACCAGAATGCAGCACTTATTATTGCGAAACAAAAGGATTTCAATATCTTTGATGCACTGGATGTCATGGAGAATAAGTCTTTTTTTGAAGGAACTCAAAGTTGGACAAGGTGATGGCCAACTACATTATTATTTGTGTAACTATCTGTTGGCTAAGGTTACAGCTTTGAGTTAAATGCACCAGTGTCACACATATGAAAGAAGGGCAATACGGTTTCAACTGTATGAAAGCAAGGTAAATTATTGCACAGATATTTAATGTTGTGGAAGAACAGGGGAATACAGGACAAGGAAGAAAAATAGAGAGCAACATGAACTTTCTTTCTTTCCAAGATTTCTCACACAATTCCATTTAACAGTTAAGGCATATTGCATAATGTATGGACTCTAAAACATACTACAAATTACATTTTTATCCCTCATTTGTTCGATAATTTCCTTCGACTTTTCTACTAAAAACACATTATATATTAACATTCTCCCTCTTAATATATTTCTCTTGGACTCCAAGTGCTTTTCTTAATTGTTGAAATCTTGATGTTGGAAGTGCATTTGTGGATATTTTAGTAGTTTGCTCTTCAGACTTGCAATAGTTGAATTCAACTTCTTCATCTTCAATTGCATCTCGAATGAAGTGATACTTGATTGCAATGTGTCTTGTTCGGCTATGAAAACATGGATTTATTGACATTGCAATAACTGATTTGTTGTCACAAAATATTGATGTGGTTTCTTCTTGCTTCTCCCCAATGTCTTCTAAAATTCTTCTTAGCCCAATGAGTTGTGAAGTTGCAATTGAGGCTGGCATATATTTAGCTCCAGTTGAGGATTGAGCAACTGTTTGTTGCTTCTGGATAGCTACGAAAATACTCCTGAACCAAAAGAAATTGCATAATTGGAGGTGCTCTTCATAGCATCAACACAATCTCCCCAATCACTATCACAAAAGCCTTTTTAACTTTACTTCCAACTTCTTCTAAAATCTGATCCCAAACTTTATTATCCCCATTATATATCTCAAAACTCTTTTATCGACAGCAAAGTACTTATGGTTTGACTATTCATGAACCTTGTAGCGATAAGATAAAGCAAGTTTCTAATCAAGCTTCTATAAAGAGATTCATCCACTTTCTTTTCTACATCATCTTTCATCAATTTTTCTTTACAAAAAAGTGGATTTTCCACATTTTTACATCCAACCATTTTGAATTTTTTAAGAACTTTTTCAGTATATTTCATTTGAGAAATAAACACTTCATTTCCATACCAAAAAAATGATGTAACAGCCTCAAATTATTCATTTCATATCTTTTAATCATGTCAACATAAAATTCTTCAATCATTTTTGCATTGTTTCCGACAAATAGCAAATCATCAACATATAATGCAATAATAAATTTTTCGATGTTACATCAATGTTTCACGTACAAGGTTGTCTCACTTTTGCTTTTGAAAAATCCAAGTTGCTGAAAATAGCCATCAATTTGAGTATACCAAACCCTTAGTGCTTGTTTGAGTTTGTACAAAACTTTTTTATTAGCTTGTACACTTTGTCTTCTTCTCCCTTTGCAACAAAACCTTGAGATTGTTCAACATACACCTTTTCTTTTAGTTCTCCATTTAGAAAAATTGATTTAACATCAAGTTGGTACAATAACAATCATGTTTGGACTGCAAGAGCTATGAATGCTTTTATAATGTCTAAGCAAGCAACCAGTGCAAAAGTCTCATCATAGTCGATCCCAGGCTGTTGTGCATACCCTTTCACAACTAACATTACTTAATTTCTCTTGAATGATCCATTTGAATTATGCTTTACATTGTAGACCCACTTTACACCTATCACATCTTTCATTTTTGGCCTTTCACCTAGCTCCCAATTTTTATTTTCTCAATAACTTGGGTCTTTTCCTCCATTGCTTCTTTTTTTTTTTTTCCGACGGAGTCCTTCATGACTTCTTCAAAATTTTCAGGTTCAACCATACAAAAGCTGCATCTTGTACTTATCATTATCACTTTTCAAAACTTTTATAAAATGACCACTTTGTTTATCAACAAAAATATTGAATTTTTTAAAGATTGTAAAAATTTCAGATTTTTGTCTCATGAAATAAACTCAAGTCATTCTTGTAAAATCATCAATAAAAGAGGTGCCATAACCATGAATAATTAGCTACCATTCGAAAAACTTTGTCAATCAAATGTTTGAATTTTAAATGAAAACTTCTATTTTTCATTTTTAGCATTGCTATGAGGAAATTTCGAGCTCTTTTATCACGAATAACACAATTATCATTTTCAAAATGTAGAGAATAATCATTCTCTAAAAGTTACCCAACACTTATAAATTTTGATCTAAATCCAGCACATACATGACATTCCGAATAAATCTTGAAACCTTCTTTGTTTCCATTCCAATTACTTGGGGGCTGTTCTCTTTGTGTTTCAGTTTTTGAAATTTTGAGATTTTTTTTATAATATTTTATTCAAGAAATCTGATTATTCAATAAATTTTAATAGTTTAATATTCATATAGTATTAAATAACATATAAAATTTGAAGTTGATTGAATCTTAAAATATTTTTTTCCTGATATAAAAAACACAACCTAAATTAAATTAGGCAAGATCTTGTTTTTCTTGTATGTAACTTGTGACAAGAATATCTTGCATTCCATTTCGTGTTGCGATTTTTTATTGTAAAAAGTCAAAACCAAAAATACTATCAGCGTGCAAGTGCCTAGTGACAGATTGCTCAACTGAACAAAATCAAAAAATGAAATCGAGGCATTGGAGTGAGCTTAGCAACCTTAGGCGACGTCTAACTATTTATATTTTTGAAAAGGGAAAATAGGTCTATTTTATTGTCAATATCTTGAGAGAGAGTAATGTAATTTGCTCAAAACTTAAAACTAGATGAAATTTACCATTCCTCTATTAAATTGATATAGAAATTGTGATCGTGCTAATGATAACAACCACTAGAAAGTGGATGTAGATTATTTTCGTGATTAAAGTAATGGAGCTCTTTTCTGACTCCAACCAGCCAACCAACAAGAAACGATACCAAGGCAATTTGAACAACAGAGATTGTAGAGACGATAGAGAACAATCAACTTTTCCTTTCAAGACCAAGTCCCCACGAATTTTCATAACAGAAACATTAAGGTACAAATATTAAAATGGATCCGACCAGCGTACAATGTCACAAGGTGAACATCAACTCTCAATATAGTCCAAGCATAAAAATACAACATTAAATTTACATAATATCCAACAGATCACTTGAGTCTTCTAAGTAGTCGTGCTCGATTGCAAAAATGCTCTTCCTGCTCTTCCTGGTTGACGATTAGCTAAGGGCCCATGACATCCTAGAAGCTGCATATCCCAACAAGTTTCTCATGTTATAATCTAAGTAAAAGCTTTGAAGTTTAGCAGAAGGGCATATAGTAAGGTAGAAACTAACATTGGCATTGACACCATCAGCCACAATCCTATTCTCAGATTTCCACTTCACATAGTCAGCGCGGCTGAATTTAGTCAACACGAGTTTCTTTCAGCCATCGTACAAACATAAAATTCAAACCTTTTCCAACCTTTCGTAGTGAAATAACTTTTCAAATCTTCCCAAGCAGGTCGTAACCAGACTGCACACTAGTATCACGATTCTGCACAGGAGAACAACCATTGCAGGAGCCAATCTATAATAAGAAAAGTAGATACTATAACAACACCAAACTGAACAGGACAGCTTATTCCTCATTAATATGCTTCTCATAATGACAGCATTAAATTTCAGATTTATTTGGGGTTGAGGGTAAATTGAGTTGCTGGTCAGAAAAAGGAAAAATAGACAACCAATCGATAGGAATTTCAAAAGATTAAGCCAAATTTATTTCAATAAACATGACCAACATGCTCAACTGACACAGAATATTTTCACATTTCTATGAATATTCCAATCACTTATATCAAACCGTATTTTGCGTTGATCGTAGTTTTCCCTTCACTTCTACTGAATCTCCATTTTCCAATCTCACTTTTGAATTTGTATTCTCCACATAAACGAAGTTACTTCCATTTGAGTTCTTTTGATTGGTGCATCAACTATCCAAAAACCATCGAGCTTCTTGATACTTGGAGCAATTTAAACTTGAGAAGCATATTTTTTTTTTTATTCTTGTGCATTTAAAGAAGCATAAAATAAGCTTGATTCACATTCCTTCTCGGGCCGCACAATTAGCTTGTTAGTATTCTTTACTCTATAATATTTTTTCAAATGCACAAACCTTTTACAGTGGAGGCATTGTGGCTTCCATTTGAACTAATAATCATTTTCATCATGATTGCTTTGCCTGAAAATTTTATGCTTTGTGATGAATCTCTTTCATTAAGACTCCTTTTGAAGTTGCTTTTACATCGACCTCTTGGACTCCTTCTCTTCCTATCCTACTTCTTCTACCTCTACTCATGTATTTACCACCATATTGTTGTGTTTCAACATTTTTAGAATCAACATTGAGCTTAGATTGAAAGACACTCTCAATTAACTTTTTGAAGCGTCGATCAATTGCTTTCAAAGACCCCATCAATTCTTCAACTTCCAACTTCTTTAAATCCTTTATTTTTTTCAATCACAATATCAAGTGGATTATGGATGGCAATGGGACGGGTCGGGGCAACCTCCCTTAGCCCCCACCCCGTTACTCGTTCAAGGCGGGGTGGGGACCTTACCCCGTTTACAACCCGTTTAATTTTTTTATTATTATTACATTTTTGCTAATTCATTTTATTGCTCTCATTTATTAAAGTAAAACAATAATATATTTTTTAAATTATTATTTATTTTTTAAAAGTTAAATTATTCAAATATATTTGGTAAACTAAAACTTTTATTGTTTGTTATATTTCTTAGATAATCTTAGTTGTCATTTTCTATTAGAACTAATGAAATTTTGTAGAGTTTTACATTTAAAGTATTGAATTGTAAGAAAATAATAATAATTAATTAATTAGGGCTAGGCTGGGCTGGGCGGGGTACTTGTTCCCATACCCGCTCCGAGGGAAAGTTACCCGCCTCGTCCCCCGAACCGAATATCCGATGAAGCGGGTAATCCCCACCCGCCAATCGAGTTTGTGTAGTTTTTTAGTCATCCCTAAAGTGGATCAATTTTTTCAACAAACTAATTAGAGTTTCTTCCACAATTCTTTTATTTGAAACATTCCCATGCATGACTTCATTCGAATTACAAGTTCATTGAATCTATCGAATTTTTTTAATTTTAACACATTCATTATCTTTAATTTTCATATTTTTCACATTCCCTTCTAGAGATTGGAGTTTAATAGCTCTTACCTTCAAATTTTCATGATATTCTGTTCTTAGTATCTCTCAAGTTTCATTGGCTTTGTTTGCCATCATTAGTTTTGAAAAATTAAATCAGCTACTGCATTATATAGTATTGAAAGAGCATTTGTATCTCTTTGTCTACATTCTTTAAGTTCTTTCTTCTTAGCATCCGATAATCCTTCTTCATTTTCAGATTTTTCAAAACTATTTTCTACAATATCCCATGATCTACTGCAAAAAATGAAGTCTTCATCTTCACACACCAAAAATCATAGTTTTGCCATAAAAATTTGTAACAAATGACTGTTTTAAGCTCCCACTTGAACTACTTGTACATGCCATCTTCTTTTCTACAAAAGCTCTCTTTTTTAAACTCTTGCTCCAAATCTTAGCTTCAAATGAAATGATATAACTTGCAAGCTCTAATTTTGAAAATATGTTGGTTGAGATTACAACTTCGAGTTAAAATACACTGATTTCACACGTATGAAAGTGGGGGCAATATGATTTCGGCTGTATGAAAGCAAGGTAAATTACTACACAAACATATAATCTTGTGGAAGAACATGGGAAGGAAGAAAAACAGAGAGGAATAGAGAGCGACGGAACTTTGTTTATTTCCAAGATTTCTTACACAATTATATATTTCACAGTTACAACATATTGCATAGGCTTAATAGCACAAAAGGTCCATATGTTTGACAATTCTTGCGGAAAACGTCCATACGTTTCATTTTTTTCACATTTTCGTCCTTATTTCAACGTTTCATTGCAGGAAACATCATTTTCACCATTTTTAACGTAAAGTGACCAACATACCCTTCTATTTAAATAAAACAAAAAATAAAGAACAAATTGCTATATTACTTCCAAACTTTTTTAAAAAGTACAAATAAATCTAAATAAATTATTAAATTTTTAAAATGAAAACTGTTTCTCTCTCCTCTTCTTCTCCTCCTCCTCCCTCAGCCTCCTCCACCACCACAAGAAATCTTTCCTCATTCTTAACTAAAATCCATCTCCCAGAACACCCAAAAATCTTATCTTTAGCCGTATGTCAGAAGAAATTGGGGAAGAAAAATAAATGATGATCTAATTTTGTCAAGAATCCATCAATGGGTTTGCCAAGAATTACCTTTTATTTTGTTCATGTTTGTCTACTCATTTTAACCATTCTTGAGCTCACCCCAGTATCCAAATCTGTACAACTGCACCAGTTTAGTGTACATCGGTTATGTCGAGCAAGATTTAGAAGATCCAACAGGGATTTACTCACAAGCACTGTCTGCCCAAACCCAACAATTCCACCTTCTCGAACCAAAAATGGCTCTCAACCTCTCAAAAGATCCCAAACTTATAATGGTAAATATTTAACTAGATTTTGCTACTTTTTTCCTAGGCTATATCTAGAATCTGATTGAGGAATTTATACATGCAGGTGATAAGCAAGTGAAAACGGGTGGAAATGCAAAGCGACAGAGCTGTATAAGGGTGTTGACACATAAAAACACAACCCAATTAAATGACCCAAGGAATGAAGCCCAATTGAGAAGTTTGAAGGATATGCTCAAAAGAGGCCATGTAAAAGGCCCAAGACGGAGTAATATAGCAAAGGCCCACCATCGCCCGAGCCTATTAAATGCCTAAGCTCTTGGCGAATATATCACCTTATGAATGTTCAAGGCGACGGAGCCATTATCTCCCAAGATTACGAGACCCCAGGATCTAAGCAAACTACCATATTAAGTGATGCTTACAAAGGCAGTTAAGGGGCAGTCCCATCATGTCCCACGATCCAGAATCCCAGTTACAAGCAGTTCAAACAGTGCAATTCATGAAAGTGATTAAGACGGCAGTTCTATAACAAGTCATCCATGATGAAGAACGTGGATAGTTATATGACGACCATCAGTTTCAAGGGGTTCCACAATAATAACTGTCAAAGGAGTATAAAAGAGAAGAGAAGATATAGAAGAAAAAGGACTCCGAATCAAACACTCTCGAATAGAGAATATGTGATTTTCATTTCCATTACTTTCATCGCATTCTACTTTCAATTATTATATGTGCTTGTGCCCCTTGGAGGCATTTCGCTTTTCGCTTATTTTAAATCTTCATCAATAAAGTACCCTTTTTGGGACTTTGTCTCAATATGTCTATTCCTTACACAATCGTCTGAACCCCCTTTTTAATTGTTAGCAAGACCCGACGTTTTGCACGAAACAATTTGGCACGCCCGGTTGGATAGTTTGGTGTTTGAAGATACGAAGGTGAAAGCAATATGTCTCATAAAAACTCTGATAAAGAGCCAGCAAGCTAGGGACTTGTCCATTCTGTAATTGAACGATATGAGAAGCAGCAGAACTCTCCAGAAACAGATGGATAGAGTCAAAGTCATTACGAGCCAATGACGGAGTTGAGTTCTCGGACCATGCGCTCATTACTAAGTGAACTCACACAGACGTCATTGAGAAGGTAAACCTACGAAATGTTCATAACATGGAAAAGTTTATTCAAAATGGAAATGCATACTGATAATATGGCCAAACGGCTAAACAATCTAAAGGAAGTCATGAATAAGTTGGTAAGCCTAATTTGTCAATCAGTCACGCCAAGTATAGGGAATCACTTTCAATCTAGAATGATTTGGGTCATAATTCCCCGGTCCTAAGTCCAAATCAAGGAATAGAACTACCATTTGGACCATCTACTTCAAATCAGGGGGGTGGTGGAATGGTTAACTTGAATATTGGTAACGGAGCATCAAACTTGGGGGGTAGCCCGAACACCAGAGACAATGTCCAAACCAATGGACATAATACTCTGCGTATTAGTGATGGCAGAAATATTCAGGTTAATGGTAATAATGGTAATGGTATCCCTGCCACAAACCAAGTACAAAACATTAGCCCTCAAATGGTCCCACCAATGAATTTGCCCATAGGAGTCCCATATGATCCCAATGCTATGTTGAGGCATCAAATTACAGAAATAGTACAAGATTAAATGGCTTTTGGAATGCATCCTTTTACTAGGCCAACTTATAGAAAGCCATATCCTGATTGGATAGACCAAGCATATCCGAGGCCTAGAGGGTATAAGGTCCGAAATTCTCACTATTTACAGGCCTAGGAAAAGGTTCTACCCTAGAACATATATGGGGATTCACACTACAATGTGGCGAAGTAACCGATTACCATAAGATCATACTATTCCCTAGCTCATTAACCGGGGTAGCCTTCTCATGGTTCATCAACTTGCCAGCAGATTTTATCCACACATGGCAACAGTTGGAACAATTATTCCATGCTCAGTTTTACAAGACTGAATCTGAGGTTACCTTAGCCGATTTGGCGAATTTACGTCAAATGCCAAATGAATGGGCAGAAAACTTCCTCCAGGGGTTTAAGATAGCTAGGAGCAAGTGTTTTGTATATCTACTTGAAAAATAATTCGTTAAAATCGCTCAAAGCTATCTGAGTTTTGATTTAAAGAAGAAATTTCAAAACAGGAAATTTCCCTATCTCTTTCAGTTGAGCGCTAACGTGATTAGGTATGAACGTCTAGTAAGAAAAGAAGAACAAATAAAAAATTCTAGTAAATGGACTTATTATAGGGACCCGAACTTTGATGTTCATGCTGTTAGTGACGAACACTATGATCAGACTGAAGTATGCCTGGTCGAATTGGTTAAATGGGACACATATGCTTGTCCTATGATTGCTAAATCTAAAATGGAAAAGAAGAATGAGCATACAAAAGATGAAAATAAAAAGGCTAGAGTATTCTCATTTGACGTAACCAAAGCTGACCTTATATTTGACAAGCTGTATGAGGACAAGCAAATAAAGCTGAGCAATAAGCAGAAGCTGCCAGACCCTAAACAAATAAAAGGTAACAAATATTTTAAATGGCACAATGCATGGTCACACATGACTAACAATTGTTTGGTTTTTCGGCATGTATTACATGATGCTGTTGAGTCAGGATGAATCACGTTCGAAGCCAAGAAGAAAATGGCAATGGATGAAAATCCCTTCCCACATCCACTCGGGGTGAATATGGTGATGTCTGGCTTCAAAGGTAAATTGCCAAAATTCAAGTTGGTAATAAATGATGGATAAGAGGATTCTGGATCACATTCTAATGTCTTTGAGCGACTCAAAAGGGAAGAATCTAGGAAAGATGAGGGCGTGTTGTGCATTAGGTACAATAAAGAAATAAAGGAGTATGTGAACAAACCAGGAACGTGACAATATCTTCATCATCCTATATTGCTCCAAATGTCCAACTTGGTAGAACACAGAGCACACCTGTCTATGGGAAATGGCCTTTTGAGAGACAATCCAGGCCAATAAATAATGGGAGAACATTCGGGCTACATCCTCGCCAACCATATGTATGAAATTCCTTCCAATACAACACAGGAAGAGTTGTACCATTTAACGAGATTACTAGAACTCAGCAAAGGCATTTCAATGAAACTATGGATGAATGGTGAGGTAACAATAAGGATTATCACATCTTAAGGGGCCTAAACTGCTTAAGGTGGCTAACCAAAACACTCTTAAGGGTGATAAAGAGGCTAGTACGGGCGGATCAGTGGAAGAGTTACCAGAACGTTCCCCTGGAAGATCAAAGTTCGTACGAGAGAAGAAGCTTGAAGATGAAGAAGATCCAGGTCAGCCCCTCGCCATCCAATCTGGCACCTTACCTCATGTTGTAGCTAACAACTATCTACTAGCCAACGAGTTCAAAAGCAAATAGAATGAAGATGAGGAAAAGGAAGCCAGTGAGGAATAAGGAAGGCGTCCGTGAAGTGGATTTATTGGGCGAGCCATCCGGGCGTTTCTATGTGCTATACGGAATGTCAAAGAGAAAAGTGAGGGTGCCTTGTGCTGAGAAATATGGGTCACTCCCAAGAATACTACCTCCTCCTACCGATTGGGTGACTGAAGAAGAAACATTGGAAGAAAGTGAGGGAGGGGTCCAAGAAACAGAGACCCAGAATGAAGTATTGCAGGTGGACTTGTCACATGAAAATTGAAGATAAATCAGTAGAGGATAAGCAAGAAGTAGAAATAGGTGCAGCCGAGAAAGTGATCTTCAAGAGACCAACTATGAAGTTAACCAAACATTTGACACCATTGTACGTAAAAGTCTTGGTTAATGGCATACCTGTGGCAAAAGTACTCATTGACAATGGAGCAGCTATCAACATCATTCCATCTAGAATGATGAGAAAATTCGCAAAGACAGAAAGCGACATGATCCCAACAAAAGTCATTCTTACTAGCTTTAATGGAGGAGCAACTTCAGCTAAAGAGGTTATGCCACTAGATATAACTGTGGGAACAACTAATAGAACCACATTATTCTTTGTAATTGACGGTCCAACCAGTTACAATGTGCTGCTAGAAAGAGATTGGATTCATGGAAGTCGTTGTATACCTTCATCGCTCCATTAATGTTGATGTTTGGGAACGATAAAGGTCAAGCAGAAGTAGTGCAGGCGGACCACAAACCCTTTGTTGCAGAAGCAAATTCAGTGGAGAGGTTAATGTATTAAGGAAATTATGGACTTGTCAGGGTAGTTCAAGATGGGGAAGAGACCCAGATTGTTGCACAGAACGAAGAACCATTTTCAGTAGATGCACTCACTGAAATCTTCAATAAAATGAGGCTAAACATAGTGGCCCTTGAAGAGCCAATAATTGACAAAAATATAATTAGGGAAGTCCAATGAACTGTAGGTGGCAAGAAGACATGGCCGACATTCAGGCCTTCAAAGCCACATTAATGACTTTCAATAAAAGAATGTAAGGAAAGAACGAAAGAAGAAACAGCAATGGAAATATTAAGGAACAAAATAGCAACGTTCAAGTTAGAGCAAGATATTGGCCGAGAAGTTAATAGGGTGGATTGTTTGGAGGATGAAGCATCTCCAAAGAACTCGGATGGAGAAGTAATGGGAATTGTAAAACCTAGGCATGCACAATCACATGATCCATTGATAAAGGTGGACATTGGTGATGAAGGGGAACATCACCCAACATTTGTCAGCCAAATGCTCAATCAGGAGGCAAGTACCAAGTTAGTCGCTTTATTAAAGGAATATAAAGATAGCTTTGCTTGGGAATATGAACATATTCCTGGTTTAGATAAGATCCTAGTTGAACATAGGTTACCAACTAAACCAAATTTTAAGCCACATAAACAACCTCCTAGGTGTTTTGTCCCTAACGTATTGCCTGAAGTAAAGAAAGAGATAGAACGACTGCTAAAAGAAGGTTTTATTAGAACAACTAGGTATGTTGAATGGTTGTCTAACATCGTGCATGTGTTAAAAAAGAATGGTAAGATTAGGGTGTGCATAGATTTTAGGAACCTAAATTTAGTAACACCCAAAGATGAGTATCCAATGCCTACGGTGGATTCTTTAGTAGACTCAACTGCCAGACACGTAATGTATTCTTTCATGGATGGATACTCAGGCTACAACAAAATTTACATAGCTGAAGAAGACATACACAAAACTGCCTTCAGATGCCCTGTATCTTTAGGTTGCTTTGAATGGGTGGTCATGCCTTTTGGCCTGAAAAATGTAGGGACAACTTATCAAAGAGCAATGAACTTAATTTTTCATGATATGATAGGCTAATTTGTCGAAGTGTATGTAGATGATATAGTGGTCAAATCTGTTAAAGAGGAAGACCATTTTGAACAATTAAGACGTTCATTTGAGCGAATGAGGCAATACAAGTTGAAATTGAACCCTTTGAAATGTGCATTTGATGTTAATGCAGGGAATTTCCTTGGATTCTTAGTGCACAAAAGGAGAATTGAGCTTGACAAAAATAAAGCGAAGTCCATTTTAGAGGCTAAACCACCTAGTAATAAGAAAGAATTACAAAGGTTCTTAGGCCAAATAAACTTTTTAAGATGTTTTATCTCCAATTATGCAGGGCGAACGAAAGCTTTTTCGCCTCTCTTAAAGCTGAAAAAATAGGATGAATTCGTCTGGAAGGAAGAACATCAAAAGGCTTTTGATAGCCTAAAGTTGTATTTGTCAAGTCCCCCAGTGTTTGTATCACCTATCCAAGGATGGCCAATGAAAGTATATGTATCGGCTGAACAAGAATCGATAGCCCGAATGGTCGCCTAAGAAGATCAGTTTGGTGAAGAAAGGACAATCTATTATTTGAGTAGACAGTTAATAAAATGTGAATGTAATTACTCTGCTGTGGAAAAGTTGTGTCTTACTTTATTTCACACGTACAAAACTAAGGGCCTACTTATGGCCTGTAACTGTTTACTTGATTTCTAATGTTGATTTAGTTAAGTATATGTTTTCTCGCTCTATTTTACTCAAAGGATAGGCCTTTGGACTTTGGCATTATCAGAATTTGAAATACAACATGTACCCAAAAGGCAGTTAAAAATCAAACTCTGGCTAACTTTTTGGCCAATCATCCATGCCTTGATATGCCTAAAGAGATTGAACTGGAAGTGGGTTCATTAGAGTTAAAACCTTGGGTTTTATACTTTGATGGATCAAAAACTTCTGGAGAATAGTTTTAATAAATCCTTTAGGGGTCTATTATAAGTTCGCTCTCACTTTGGATAAGATATGTACCAACAATCAAGCTGAATATAAAGCTTTGATTGTAGGACTAGAACTGTTATTAGAATTGGGAGTAAAGAATGTAATCGTTATGGACGATTCCCAATTAGTAATTTACCAGTTGATTGGTGATTTTAAATGCCAAAGTGGCTCGGCCATAAAGCAATACGAAATTGCCCAAGAGTTATTAGAGGAATTTGATCAAGTGGAGCTTTATTATGTTAGCAGGATGTATGATGATTTGGTGAACGAGTTAGCCCAAATGGCTTCGGGTTACTCAAAGATGCTAAATATAGAATCCACTTGTGATTATGGGGTAATCTTGCCTGCAGTACAACGAAGGTTGAAAATGATCAACATTCATTGCATAGAAGATAGAGATGTAATATATTGGAGACATGAAATAAGAGGATTCTTAAGAGTGCCCGATAAAGAGAAAAGTAGGAAAATGAAACTATACTTATTGAATTACACACTAATAGATGAGGAGTTATTCAAGAAACGTCAAGACGATATGTTGTTAAAATGTGTAAGTTTCCAAGAAGCCAAGGTAATCATGGTCGAAGTGCATGAAGAGATATGTGGAGCCCATCAGGTTGGCTAAAGAATGAGGTGGTTAATCATTACGAATGGATACTTTTGGCCCAAAATGGGAGAATCATGCATTCAGTACGCAAGGAGTCATTTAGCATGCCAAAAGTATGGCCCAATACAAAGAGCGCCAACAAGAGAAATGACTCCTATTATTAAGCCATAGCCGTTTAAAGGTTGGGCGATAGATTTGATAGGGAAGATGTACCCCCATCGTCCAAGAAACATACGTTTATAATAGTTGCAACAGGTTTCTTCACTAAATGTGTAGATGCAATACCTTTAAAAGAGATCTCTCTGAAGAGTATTATAGACTTTGTTCGTGATCACATCATCTATAGGTTTGGAATACCCCAAACTCTAATGATGGACCACAGAACTTCTTTAAATGGAGATCAAGTGAAGGTATTTTTGAGCGAGTTTGGAATTCGGCAAGTAAATTCCACACCTTATTATACTGAATCTAATGGACAAGTAGAATCTTCTAATAAGATTCTTTCTAAAAACTATCATAAGAAAGATGATAGAAGGAGATGCCAGAAATTGGCATGAATGTTTGAATAAAACTTTGCGGGCCTATAGAACATCGCCACGCTCAAGTACCAAAGTAACTCCTTTTCAACTTACTTATAGACAAGAGGCGGTATTGCCTATTGAAATCAATATGCAGTCAATTAGAGTAAGATTGCAAAAAAAATAAATTAAGTGATAGTGATCATGCAGAATCATTAAGCCAAAGTTGTTGGAATTGGACGAATTAAGATTGGACATCCTAGATAGACTGCATGTTCATAAACAAATGATGGCTAAGTACTATAACAAAAAAGTCATAGCCAAGTCCTTCAGCTTGAACGATTTGGTGTGGAAAACAATACTACATTTGGATAGTAAAGACCCAAAGTATGGCAAGTGGTCACCCAACTGGGAAGGACCCTATAGAGTAAAAAATATATTGCCTAATGGATCTTACCACTTGGAGGATCAAGATGGCACAAAGCATATAAGATTTATTAATGGTAAGTACTTAAAAAAATATGTTCCTTTCATATGGAAAAGTGAACAAATATAGGCACACATACCCGTAGCCAGAATAACGTACATTGAACGGTCACGTTCAAATATATAAGAGAGAAATACGTTCGAATAAAATATTTCATTATCTAATGTTTCTTACAAATCAAGAGAGACAAAAATAGTCAAATAAGCAGGCTATGGTTATTCCCCTATCAACTACAACAGAAGAAAGTAACCCAGTCCTCATTACCTTCCTAAATGCATCGCTGTAATGATATATGAAGAGGCTGAGAAGTACTCTGAACAAGCAATTAGCTTTCAGCACCTTCCTAAGTGCATCGCTGTAGTGATAGGCATGGAAGATCTTTGCTACTAGGAGAAGCACTCTTAGCAAGGGCACTGAAAAAACCTTTGTTGGCCAAAGATCATTTCCTATACCTCACATACCAAAGAACATATCAAAAATAGATAGCAAACTTGGGAAAAGAAAGAGCTATTCCAGTTGGAAAATAGAACAGCTGATCTCCTAGATATAAAAGACCCATCAGTCGAGTGCTGTAAGAGATAGAAAAAGTGATGGTGAAAATGCAACAAACACACAGCTTTATAGAGGCTTGAAGGCAAAAGGGCAGAATGCGAATAGCCAAATGTGCAAAAACCAAAATTGAAGGCCCAAATTCTGAAGAAACGCTAGAAAGTCAAAAGTCTCATCCTACGTAAAGGTGCACTAAAAGAAATGTATGAGGACAAGAGACGAGGTTAGTAATTAAAGTTTGGAGAATGTTGATAACTACATCATAGTTCAATTATGTTGTTGCGAAATCCATGCAAAAGGACATTATCCAAATAAAGGGAAAGTTACTTCATTGACGAAATTGGAGGCCGTTACAAGTCAATAGTGGCTACCAATCATAATTACAAAAAACTAAAATATAGGACTAGATCATCATACAAAAGAGTATCAATGATAAGTATCCTAACTATAACTTACCCCACATAGAGCGCATCCTTTCTCTAAGCCTTCCTCACTCGTCGTCCTGCTCATAAGAGGCTTTGGATAGTTCAGTCACAAAGTTTTCATCAACCTTCAGCTTCGTGTAACGCTCAATCAAAGGCCTGTGTCGCTTAACCTCTTGAGCAACAGCACGCTTTTAGTAGCTAGTCTCGCCCTGCAGTTATCCGTTCTTGCTTGAAGCTCCCTCATCTTTGTGGCAAGCGTTATCATCAAAGGATCTTCAATCATAACCTTAGAAGAAATTTCGTTTAAATGAACCTTAGCCTTCTCAAGTTCTTGAAATAAAGACTCTTTTTCATTTGAAGTACGGAGATACTGAGTCTGTTGGCCTTTCAACTATACATTCCTAGCCATCAAGGAGATAATTTCTGGATGAATAATCTTCAATGATAGTTTGAAATCAGTCAAAATATTGAGCGAGGAAAGTTCAAGTGCTTGGGCAATCTTTGCACTCAATTGCTCAAATTTATCCTTTTGGCCAGAGGTACTAGCTTTGTGGACATCCATGTCCATGAAGGCAACATACTCAAGCAACGAATGCTTGAGGACGTTCATATTTTCTTCTGAGGAAGACGAAGCAGAAGGATGACTAACTGAAGAGGAGTCAGAAGCAACGCTTGCTTTCGCTTGTTCCCAACAGGTGAACAAGTTTTAGATGGAGCATAGAATGGTGTCAGCATCCTACAAGGAAAATATGAGAACTTAGTATTCTTGTTTTTAGCAAACAAAGTGAAGATGAAAGGCAAAGTAAAAGATACCGTGTCAATAGCTTGGGAGACTTGGGGAATATCACCGATGATCCAACCATTTAGAACATACCCTTTCGCAACGGGCGCATCTACAGGAACTTTTGCAAGAATCAAACAATAATGAGTAATGAGTTGCAATCCAACAATGTAGGCAAGGGAAAGAACTAAGCAATCTACAATAACTTATAGTTCAATGCATGGGGGGTCACCACCCTGGGAAGGTAGAAGTTCTCTTAGCGATAAAGGGAACATCATCATCATCATCTTCTTCAGGCAAATCAAGCGAAGTTAGAGCTGGCTGTTTACGACTGGGAGCATCTTTAGTGTTGTCAGCTTGAACAGAGGAAGAACCAAATGGAGTAGGACTTGGTACAGTGCGTTTGATATGGGCATGAGTGGACCTTAAAGGAGAGACAGGACTTTTGGAGTCTAGAGGGATAGCGAGAATAGGAGAAACGGAGGAATCCCCTAGACTTTCCAGCAAATGGAAAGCACAGTTAGCGTCAGTTGCAAACAACCTACGCTTCACCGACGGTCAAAGTCGGTCAAAAATTAGATGAATAACGAAAGTGGGGTTAAAAGGACCAGGGAAAAGCCTTGAGTGAAAAGGGCATTGCGGGCTTCAATGGTCTATACTTCTGTTTGGGTAATGATGTGGAAATGGTTGGTCAAGCTTTTAGAAAAACACGAAAGAACATGTCAAGTTTGGCCAAAACCCAACTGGCGGGCAACAAATTGGGGAGCATATAGCTCAACCCTTGCTTTGACATTTGTCCTGGTCAAAATATCATGGAACAACTCTTTCCCAACCAAATATTGAACCTAAATAGGCAAAGAATTGCTCACATCTTGCATGGTGGAAGGAGGTTGCAAATAAGTTGGGATTTGATGAGCAGAAAAGGGGAAAATGAAGGAACCAAATTTAAAGTATAAAAGAAAGTGAAAACTTCCCTATTGGACATATTTACATGGCTTAGTCGATTAATGAATAGCCCATAACTGCTAACTGATCTAGGAGGAATTGGGAAAGCACCAAACTGTGGAAAATATGCTCTCAACCACAATTGAAGAAGCCAAAGAGGTCCACTACCAGTAAGAGATGTATTATTCCACAAATGGGATTGAAGAGAAGCCATACCTTTATAAAAGGCAGCTAAGACCATCGAACAAAGATTTAGGGTCCTACCACGTGCTATCTCATGCACTATGGGCAAGTAAGACATGGAAGGTTTCATGCTGGGCATACAAAGAACATATCTACATAGCCAAACTTGGAGAAAGGCAACACGTTCAGTATGGGTGGGTTCAGCATTAGTGTTGTTATAAAGTGCTTGCATGCTTGACTAAGAATCAGTAAGTTTCTTGTCAAATCTCGGGGCAGCGCCAGTGATCGAAATGGTTGGAGAGATGGTATCACCCAAGGGCGAAAGATTAATCAAAGCGCCAACATCTCTTAAAGTAAAGGACATTGAACCAAGGGGAAAGATAAAAGTATTATATTCAGAAGACCAAAAACTTAGGGCGATGGGAAAAAGTACAGGATCATAGGTTGGGGGATGACAAGCAAGTTCTAATAAATCGGAAATCCCAGCATGGATTACCTTGGTGGGGGCATGTTTTACCAAGCGTACATGCCAACAACGAAAAGTAGTATCAGATTTAGGCCAAGTATGAATACCTCGTGTAACGCCCCAAAATCTATTTCA